>JASDQU010249859.1:0-16395 GCA_032191745.1 Picea mariana | reverse complement strand
TTTTTAAGAGGTCTTTAATATATTATACTTACTTACAAACAAAAAAAAAAGATGCCGAATACCCATTATTATAAGAAAAATCAACTAATTGTAGGTAATCTTCCCATTTTAAAGGTTTATCCATCACATACTATTGTAGGAAAATCCCCCTGCGGATAGGTGAATATCCTCTTGGATTCTAGACCCCTATACCAAGACAAAAAACATGCAAATGGACACTAACATTCCTTTGAATCTAAATAACTAATCAAAAAGAGAAGGAGAAGGAAGAAAGTGGGATGCACCTTATTTTGATGTTTGTCCTCACTGCTCCATCTTGAGATTGATCTTCGAGCTCCTTAGCATTGTTTGACACCTGCAATGCAATGGACAACAAGACAAAGAACTCCTACTCTACTCTATAAGATTAGTCCAGTCAAATCCATCTATAAGACAAACATATGTAAAGACACATAGGTTAGAAGGAAATATGCCAAGCAATATATTAATGAGAACTCTTCAAGAAGTACTTACAAACTGTAGATGCAGTTGCAACAACTTCCCCAAGTCGTCCTCATCTAGCCCTTGCACAAAGCTTCCAAAATCGTAGGTTTGATATCTTAAAGATTTCTCCCAAGACCATAGGTTTGATACCTCAAATATCCACTCTCCTTGAGATCATAATTTTGGTATCTCTAAACTCCTTCATCCTTCTCCATGGAAAGCCCTCATTATATAGGATTTGGAGGCTTAACCACCATGGAGAGGATCACTCATTAGATCCACTAAAAAGGGATCTGAAAGATATTTAGGGAGAAAATATCTCTTAAGGATTTTAAGGAGGAAATATCTCTCAAGGATTTTAAGGAGGAAATATTTCAACCATCCATGAGATCCTCCACCTTCCCTAAAAGATAGGAAACCAAATGTGAGGTGGATTCTCACACTTAATTAATTTATTTTTCATGAATATTAATAATAATTCATGTGCACTTGGTATTTTGGCCTTCATGTAATATATCCCTCCTCCATATTGACTAGGTATTGTGACATAGGTTGTTCCATGGTGTCGAGGGGTATGAGACACTTATATGACACTTATGACACTTAGGGCGAGGTACCTAGGTGTGTAAATTTCATGCGTAACATAATTCCCTCTAAAGTGTGAGTTCAAAAGAGAAAATGATGGTCAAAACACTTTACAAATCTTTAATGCAAGGGTGTGGAGTTGGAGAACCTGGAAGAAGCTGCAAACAACCATCAAACAATATTAAAAAATGTTCCATTTCTGAGGCAGGCATACCTATGCTCGGAATACGAGATGACTCAAAGCACAAACGCCGACCAATACACTACGTATCCATGAAAAATATTGACTAAGGATATGGCCACCAAAGATACAATGTGGTTCCATACCTCCATGATATGAACTAATCATAGCCACAAAAAATATAGTGGAGCTATGAGATGATAAAACATAGCCACGAACCAATACAATGTGGATCTATGTGATAGTCTATACATCAGCATGCTCAAATGATCTCCTTCGCAACTTGGGAAAAGTAGTTTAACATACTGAATTCTCAACCCATGGTCTTCATCCCAATCTTGATGTTGTACGAATCTAGCCATGTGAATAGATGTTTTGATGTCGAAAATGGTAGAAACCACTTGATTACTAGTCATTGAGGTAAACCGTTAAAAAGTGCGAGGGAAATCACCAATTATGTCAATGACTCCCAAGGTACCCTAGTACATTTCAGCGAATGTGAATAAATAAGCTGAGGTTGAACATTCGTGGAATCATCCGATCATAGGTTAATGATGTAAACCTACTTTCATAGGCGAGGAGGCCTGCCATTGGGGCATGCAGGTCCCAAGGTACTAACTGGTTTCTAAGTCTAATTCTTGGATGATGTGTTGAAGTCGACAGGAAAAGACTCATCGAAGGAGGGCCTTGATGTATCCCCCATCAACGATACGAAATTGAAATAGGAAAGTGATGTAAGATCATGAATCAAATGAATATGAAATGACACAGGAAATGGAAACTGGAAATACCGCAGATGGATGGTTTGAAGTGAAACTTCCCTTGAACATGATGAGGCATGACAACTGACTTGGCGGCATTGACTCGATGAGTACCAAAAATGTAATGTGACAACAATAAGAGCACTCTTCGACTGGACGAAAAAATATGGTGACACATGGAATTGGTATGACTCAGAGACAAGCAGATTACCCAACTGTAATACATGACACAAACATGTGCCATGTTCAAGGGTGACAATAGATTCTATAAAGGATTCTAAAAAAACTTGACCCACTTCCTTTAATTTCCCTCCCACCCAGATAGATGAGTACCTCTTTTTAATTTAATGAGCTCAAGGAGGGTAACACATGCTCGATATAACTCACCTTCGGTAAGTCCCCCTTCCTTTGTTTAATGAACTAGAAGAAGTAATGGTTCGTTCTCATATGGGCCCTTCAATGTGTATTTTAGCAAGTCAAGAGAAGGAAAAATCGATGGTTTTTCATGTTTAGAGAGTTTGAAAAGAACTTAAAGGTGATTCTAGGGTTGTCAATTTTTGTAATTTTAGTTTCGCGAGGCCGAAAAAGAGATAAACTACCACTCAAAAGATGCCCTTTCAAACCTTTTAACGAGTGTGAAAGGAAGCAAGATCACTCGACAATTGTTTCATGTTTAGATAGTCTGAAAAGAGATTAAAGGAGACTCCAGGGTGTTCCTTTTTCGTATAACCTTTACAAGTCCGAAAAAGTGATAAAAGTATACTCGGTTACATTCTCATGTATTTACGAGCATGAGAAAGAACAAAGACTAATCTTGATATTGGTTTCATTTTTGCACAAGCTTGAAACAAAATTAAACTTCTGCTTGTAAATTCCCAACGTAATTTCCAAAGGTAGGGATACCCATGGATGGTTGGTATTCTACCCCCAGGTTGAAAAACTAGTGGCTTAACTCTAGAATGATAATCAAAGGTTGGATACATGCCCCCCTATGCTTCATTTCATTCGCTGACTTTGAGGTTGTCACCAATTTTTGTACTAGATGGAGAAAAATGATAAGGGTGGATGAAAAGAAGGTTCAAATACGAGACCTAACGAAAGAATCGACTCGACATCTAAGAGATCTAGCTAAAGACTCGAATCGATATCTACAAGATCTAGCAAAAAACTCGACTTGTTAGGAGAGGTGACTGTTTCATTTTTTAACGAGCTTGACACAAGAAAATAACTATGCTTGAGACCTCTGCTTCATTTTTTAACGATCTTTCCATAGAGAAGTAAAACTATGCTCGTGGTTTTGGGTTCAATCCCCAGATTTTTGTTTCATTTTTTAACGAGCTTTCTACAGAGAGGAAAACTATGCTCGTAGATTCTATTTCATTTTTTTAACGAGCTTGCCACAGAGAAGCAAAAACTATGCTCAATACCTCTGTTTCATTTTTTAACGAGCTTGCTACAGAGAGGAAAATTATGCTCATAACCTCTGTTTCATTTTTTAATGAGCTTGCCACATAGAAGCAAAACTATGCTCATGGTTTCTTGATCATGGCTTCTAAGAGGACGATGCTCCAGAAGGAAACCATGTCACGGGACAAAATCGGTCATGGATTCCAAGATATCTTTACTCGATGGAAGAAACACACTATGGAAGGAACAAATGTCGAGGGCCGCTATAGGGGTAAGGCGATCAGGCTCCAAAATCCACACCGAAGAGTTCACTATGTCAACTACTAGATCTAAGTCATAAGAGATTGAGCTTACAATGAGAGGGTCATCTGCATCGACAACTAAAGGCATGGGAGAGAACACCACATAATTGACGTGTGGTGGGGGAGATACCGTCTGTATATAAGAACCATTCAGGGAGGTTGCTGGGTTGATAATCAAATCAGGGTCAACAAAGGAGAGTTGATCAATAGTCACAATTCTTCCATTGTGAGGGAGATATATCACACGAAAAAGAGTGGACATGATAGATTTCATGGCATAGACATAATCTCGCCCAAGGAGTAAATCAAAATACAAGGGGTATTGGACTACCATGACATCAATAAAGACAGTTTTCCCTCCCAAAGTTACAGGAAAATTAGGAAGGATTCCTAAAGGGTGGCTGGTTATTCTATTATAAGCTAATAGATTCTGCATAACCGGTACAAGCTGAGGAAAACCCAAATATTTCCAAGAAATAGAGGATAAAATACTAACGGATGCACCTTCGTCTATTAGTTTCTGAGGAATGTCCTGACCATAAACTTGTATTGTAATCTTGAAGGAATGTGAGAGGGAAGACAAGGTCCACTTAGCACACCCCAATAAAAAATGATGACCTCATTACTTGGAGGGGGTTCCATGGGAGAAGGAGGAATACCCCCTAACACAATAGCATATGTATTAACAACAAAAACATGAGCAATATCGGGTTTACTCACTAGAGGAAGAGTAGGATCGATTGATGACGAGATCAGATTGACCACTTAGGTTTCACTCTCCAAGGGGAGAATAGGGTAGACGAGTGGAAAGGGATCAACCATTTGGGTTTCACTTTCTAACGTGAGAGTGAGATCGACCGAGGATGGGATCATATCGACCACTTTGTCAATTGGTTCAACTAACAATGTGACCATATTGACTGCCTGATCAATTGGACTAATTGATGAAGGGTGCGGATTGATCATTCCATCAACTATAGGTGGGTCGAGAGTAAGCTTGCAACAAGTAGCTGGAAGTTGAGGTTTGGAAATAGTCATGTCTTCCAGTAATTTGAGGCTTTGTCCATACGAGGGAAAAGGTGAGTTTGATGACTCCCTCCGCATAGCATACATAGGAACTTGACTCTAATTTTCTTCTTCCCAATGGTATCCTGACTAGTTAACAGGAGGTCAACAACATGTTGTTCAGAGGATTATGACACGGGCTAGCGAGGTTGCATAGAACATGCTTCTATAACCTTGGATAGACCAGATAAATCCTTAAGAAGATGGCTACACTTGCAAAGCCTGCAAGGGTACTTGGGCTCACAGGTTGTTTGGGTGATTTTGGCATCATCAACACTCCCAGTATGAGTATTAGTAATTGGTTGTTTTTTGACATGTCTAGCAGTGGTTGGAAGCTTGGACCCTTGTTTATTTTTCTTCTTCTTCTTACCCACCGAGTTACTAGCTTCAAAACTTTCACTCAGCGAAGAAGATGAAATGGAAGAAGACCTTTCAAGTGGAGAAGGTGAAGAAGCTCTTATTGGTGAAGAAGGTGACAGATCAACATGAGGTTGATGTTCTCGGGGGGAAGTGCATAAAAGTGAAGCACTTGTTGCATTCGATATTACCAGAGTGGAAAACAACCATATCAGTAACCCAATTGTGATACCTAGAAGGCTCAAAGTAGTGATGTAAGGAGGAAGAATGTTTTCGTAAGAAGGAAAAACAAAAGGTTCCCCCGGAGCAGGGGTTGATTCATTGGTAGTTCCAGGAACTGATGCCATTAAACACAGATCCAACCTAGTGTCTACTAGGGAAAATAAACAACATGCACTAAAAATCTAGGAAGCAAGAAAACACACAAAACCTTCTCACAATGAACGCACTAGTTGGTGATGAAATCCAATGTCAAGAGAACAATATAAGAAGGGGATGAGATAGAGAGGGTGGAAAAGTTACACTGACGACTTGCTTAATAGAATTACAACCCGGTGCAAGATCCCACACATAAACGTGGGTATACCCTCCAAGGAGCCCAAGTGAGTTTGGCCAACGTCGATTCCAGGTACCGTGAAGACTTGCCCCTCCATAGTCACCTCGTGTAAAGACCCTAAAGAGATAGGACACTAAGGTTACCAATTATGAAAATGATGCATGTGGAAGCAGTTGACAGTCTGATCCATGTGCAAGGGTAGGGTATCTAAGCCCAAAATCAACTTGAGAAGGTCCCCACAAGATTTTATTTTCAAGTGACCCCCAATAATACACACAATCTCTACACCAAGACTAACAAAGTAGGGTGAGTAACTCTGCCGGTCCTAATGCGACCTCGTGATTGATCCTTGTGTTAGAATGGATTCCCAGGAAAAAATGTAGCAAGTGGATTTAAACTCTCCCTATCACAGGATACTATGTTTGTTTACAACTTTGGAAAGTTATCTTTCACACCTATTCCAAAGCCCTACACCCTAAGTTAATGTAGGTTTGCTACCAGAAAATGTAAAAATGTTTGATAAATTTTAGTTTATGTTGGGGTCCTATAAGCATAGGTAACCTCACTCTTCAGTTTCTTATTTGGTTTTTCTCCCGTGATGACGACATCTGGCTCGGTTGATTCCATTTCCCCCCTCTATCCATTTTCGCCCGATCCTTCATCACCCTGCTGCATCCTTCATCCACCTCTACGCCTTCACTCCCTTGTCCATTTGGCCCGTTGGCTATATATCGCCTGCCACTCATCCCTGCATAAACAAACAAACTTAGGCTAAAAGAAAAATCAATAGGTTAATAATGTTAGTAATCAAATTTAGTATAGTTATAATAGGTTAGACTAGTTAATAATTAATTATTTAACTAACTAATAATTAAGTTAGTGTTTAGGTTAATTTAGGATAGTGTTAAAGATTAAAATAAAACAACATTAAACATCAATTAATATAAAACCCATTTAATAAAAAAACATATATTAAATAAAAAATACAAATATAACATAAACAAAAATAAAATAAACAAAAATTAAAATATAATAAATAAATAACAAAAACAAACAATACAATAAAAACATATATTAAATAAAACTAATAAACAAAAATGTAAAACATATAAAACATAAACAGTTAAAACAAAAAGTAAAAACAAACAATTAAAAACCAAAAATTAAAACAATTTTATCCTAAGTTTACCCGCGCATACATTTCCCCGTACATATCGGACCCCCCCCTTCCTCACGTCATCACCTCAAAGGGGTCCAAAAAGGGGTATTTGGAGGGACATTTTTCACCCCCTGATGATTTCAGACCCCCCCCTCCCAATACCACTTACCACCTCAGGGGGGTCTGGAAACCACCTTCCCCCTTGCAAAACCGCTCACCCAAAAAACTCAAAACCGCCATTTTTTCAGTTTCAAGTAGTCGACTTCTGGGAAAATGAGAAGGAATTTTGAAAAACCGAGAGACCATTTTCTCCGTAACAGGCTGATGAACGAAAACCTCTCTCCGTTTTTTCACAGGTACCACCAGTTGGGAGAATCAAAGCCATCTTTCAGCCATTTTTTTTCAGGTTTCCGATTTTTCTTGTTTCAGTCCTGATTTTGCGGGAGCTGTTTCAACAAGATGGAGACCAAATTGGAGAAACCAAAGGAGGTTTTTGTCTAGAACATACTCATATACAATAACCTCCTCCATATTTTACACAAGTGTCACCGTTAAAGAGAAAAAATGTCTGAGTTGACCCCTTCTTTGCAGAAATTCGGCCCGTCTTTCATGGCGAACAGTTCCAGATTTTTGGGGATTTGTTGCTATTTTTGGCCGAGATGGTTGAATCCGACTTCCTAAGATTGAGGGGTGATCTCTCATATTTATTCATGTAATTTTAATGTAAAAGGGTTGATCCTCATGCCTGAGGAAGTGGTGATCTGTAATCTATTTTGAAGAGATCTACCAGAAATAAAGGGACTTTTTCACAGGATTCCTGCGTGTTGATGTTGGTGAAGTTTTCTTTCTTCATTGAATGTGATTCTTCTCAGTTATCATTATGTTACTCTCTTTATGATTTTTAAAATAATATTTAGCGCATAATTTATCTATGATACTCTGTGTCGAGCTTTTAAAAAATCTAAATGTTTTCTCTGATATTACAATAAGGAAATTCTTAAATGTTTTTTTATTGTAATTGTTTTTCTCACCTTTTTCCGCTTTACATCACTTTACTTTTAAAGGATCCAACGTTTGCATTACCTTACCTTGTGAATATACCTTATAGATCTGCATCCGATCTCAGACTTAACACAGATTCCATTGCCCATGGTTCCTCTTCTCTGCACCTATCCAACTCAAAAACAAATCCTATTCTGCATAGCTAGCCTAAGATGCATACACAAACAAAGTTATATCAAACATAGAGATCCCTCTCTGAGTCTTGGAGGGATAGATCCCATATTCTAAGTGGTTTTGATGTTACCTCTGTGACTGCCTCCACAACCTTGGGAAAATTACAGAGTGCTAACATAATGGCAACTGTACTGGGGAACTTTCTCCAATAGTGCACTTTAAGTTCCAGATCTGATCACTGATGGTAGAAAGTGACCAGACACAAGAAGGATGAAATCTTTCACTTGGTGACTCCAATCAACTTTGGATAGTGCCAACTCAAAGACTCCACTGGAACAAGAACCTGAAGCATGACCAAGCAATTTGGAGAGAGAAGGTATTCAAGCTCAAATTGTATTCAAGACATTTTTGGTTTTATCTGTAATTATGTCCTATCTTTTTCCAATCTAAATCAAGAGTATATTGCTGAAGTTTATATTGATCATCTGCAAATTGATGAGCCTCAAGAGAGTAAGCCCCAAGTTGTAGATCATGTACATACTCATATACCTGTGCACATCCCAGATGCACCTGTAGAAAGCCCAGTGAGACATGAGACTCGTGCTTTATCTCCTGCCATTGTTGAAATTCCAGTTAGCTATAATCCCCTTGCTTTAACTACTATACCTGTGAAAATCCCAGACCGATACAAGCCTCTATATTTTCCTCCTATTCTCCATGACCTCCTTGCCAATTACACAAATAATCTTCCTAGGTTTGATGGAGAAAATGTGAGGATCACTGTTGAAAAGCATATCCAAAGTCTTGAGGATTTTCTTGATCTGTTTGAGGTGGAAGATGATGATGTCTGCATCAGAATGTTTTTCCTATCATTGCAAGGTAAAGTCAAAGATTGGTTTAAGAATCTTCCAACTGTAAGCATTAGCAATTTCCATCAATTTGTAAATTTTTTCTATATCGATGGGTGATCATGAGAAATGTCTTTCTCATCCTAGAAGAATATGACCATTTGAAAAGACATCCAGGGGAGACAGTACATCAATTTTTAGCAAGGTTCAATAAGGTGTACCATTCAATGCCGGTTGATATAAGGCCACCCCTAGGATTAGCTCACTTGCATTACCCTGATGCTTTCAATCTTGAAATGGCATTCCAATTAAGAGAAAGGAACACTGCCACCCTTGAAGAAATGCAAAAGATTGCGGTTGATGTGGAAGCTAACTTGATGAACAGAAAGGCAAAATTAGAAGCATTGATGAAAGACAAAATAGAAAAAGAACAGTCGCTATCTTCAGAAATGAAATTAGATATTCTGACTAACACAGTCAATGAAGTAATGCATCATATTAGTAGAAGAGAGGAACTTGTTGTTAGAAAACCTTATGTTCCATTAATGCCAGAAAGGAAAAAGATCAATATCCCCAAGATTTTTCCAATCCAACCTCAGTATTTTGATCCACCCAATGATTACTTTATGTACTCAATCCACGACATAGCCAAAGATGAAGTTCAAAATCAGACGGTGCTGAGAAAACCTCCTGAGATGATGTGCATGTTCAATGACCTTGCATACATAGATAATTTTCCAGGATATGATCATCAAGGTGATAATTATGTGGTTGAGTTTGATGATGACTACTTAGAGAAACCAACACTATCTTCATGGGAAGAAGAAGTCCACTTACCACTATGCCAAGATGACAGTCAAACTCTGCATACTAATCAAGATTACAAGGAGGAAAGTGAAGAAAAATTTCAAGAAAATGCAAACTGCCTGCCCCTGTGTTTTTCCTCACTCCCAGGGGAACATTTCAAGCAGGTTGAAAATAGAAAGGATGAGGAATGCTATGATGTACCAGGTGAGGAGAACAGGGGTGATATAGAAGCTATTGCAGATTCAGAAGTGTAGCCCTTGAGTCTTTGTGCAGGCCAAAATTCATATGAAAACACAAAGCCCGGGACAGGGAATGAGATGATCCATTTTGATTCCCTACCTTTATGTTTCAGTTCATTTCAGACTTTGAAAAGGAATCTTGGTCAGATTCTAGTTGAGGATCACAATGTAAGCCATGAAATGCCAGCATAACAAATTCCACAGTCATATGAATTTTTTTATGACCCTATAGCTAATATGTTGGATAGATTGTGTTTTCAAAGTCAATTTTCATTACCCCCAATGATTTCAAAAATTATTATTATATGGATATGATCAGACAGTCAGCTACAAGGGTGTGTTCAACATAAGTATCATTTCAAAACCCATAAGAAAAGTTGCAGCCATGCCAGGAAGTGCATGAGGATGCAAATAGCATAACTACAACATCAAATCATGAAATTGAGTTGGTTAAATTTGAATATCTAGTAATTGGTCACGTCTATTATGATCCTATAACTATCTATATGGAGGGGCTATTGTTTTCAGAATACCCATTGATTCCCAAAGTTTCTAGAACTGTCCACAGTCCCAGAATTTTGTGTTGTGAAGATCAAGATGGAAAGAAGTTCATGATGCCCATGCAAGTTTTATTTATGATATTGATTGAAAACATTGAAAGAGTAGAGTTGATAGAGCAGTTGCTCGACTGGATACACTGGCATTATTGTATCATTTAAAACAACAAAATTATCAACAGTTTAGGGTAGGAAGCAGTCTTGAATAAGCTCAGTCATTTGAACATCTTTTTTAGTATTGTATGGTTTCCAGCAGAGTTTGCAGTTGATAGTATCTAGTTCAGTGTTTAGAAAAACATGAGCCAGTTCGAAGATTATAGCTGCAGTGACTCCATGGCCCAATGAATAAAGCATCGATCTGCATGTTCAGATTTTAGTGGTTCTTAACACCTCCTAAAAGAGCTGCCATCCCCAGGTGGAGACTATGTTGGGGTCCTATAATCATAGGTAACTTGACTCTTCAGTTGCTTATTTGGCGTTGCTCCCGTGATGACGACATCTGGCTCGATTGATTCCATTTCCCCCCTCTATCCATTTTCGCCTGATCCTTCATCATCCTGCTGCATCCTTCATCCACCTCTGTGCCCTCACTCCCTTGTCCATTTGGATCGTTGGCTATATCTCGTGTGCCACTCATCCCTACATGAATAAACAAACTTAGGCTAAAAGAAAAATCAATAGGTTAATAATGTTAGTAATCAAATTTAGTATAATTAGAATAGGTTAGACTAGTTAATAATTAATTAATTAACTAATAATTAAATTAGTGTTTAGGTTAATTTAGGTTAGTGTTAAACATTAAAATAAAACAACATTAAACATCAATTAATATAAAACCCATATAATAAAAAAACATATATTAAATAAAAAATACAAATATAACATAAACAAAATTAAAATAAACATAAATTCAAATATAATAAATAAATAACAAAAACAAACAATAAAATAAAAAACATATATTAAATAAAACTAATAAACAAAAACTTAAAACATATAAAACAAAAAGTAAAAACAAACAATTAAAAACAAAAAATTAAAACAATTTTATCCTAAGTTTACCTGCGCATACATTTCCTCGTACATTTTGGACCACCCCCCTCCCTCACGTCACATCACCTCAAGGGGGTCCGAAAAGTGGTATTGGGAGGGAAACTTGTCACCCCCTGGTGATTTCAGACCCCCCCCCTCCCAATATCACTTACCACCTCAGGGGGTCTAGAAACCACCATTACCCTTGCAAAACCACTCACCCAAAAACTCAAAACCGCCATTTTTTCAGTTTCAACCAATCGAATTTCGGGAAGGATTCCGGGCAAACGAGAAGGAATTTTGAAAAACCGAGAGAGTTTTTTCTCCATAATTGGTTGAGTAAGAAAAACCTCTCTCAGTTGTTGCATAGGTTCCACCAGTTGGAATAATTGAAGCCTTCTTTCAGCCCCTTTTTTCAGGTTTCCAGTTTTTCCTGTTTCAGTCTTGATTTTGCAGGAGCTGTTTCGGCGAGCTGAAGACGAAATTGGAGAAACCAAAGGAGGTTTTTGTCTAGCACATGCTCATATACAATAAAATCCTCCATATTTTACACAAGTGTCACCATTAAATAGAAACACACGTCTGAGTTGACCCCTTGTTTGCAGAAATTCAACCCGTCTTTCATGGCGAACAATTCCATATTTATGGGGATTTGTTGCTATTTTTGGCCGAGATGGCTGAATCTGACTTCCTAAGATTGAGGGGTGATATCTCCTATTTATTCATGTAATTTTAATTTAAAAGGGTTGATCCTCACATCTGAGGGATCGATGATTTGTAATCTATTTTGAAGAGATCTACCAGAAATAAAGGGACTTTTTCACATGATTCCTGTGTGTTGACGTTGGTGAATTTTTATTTCTTCATTAAACGTGATTATGCTCAATTATCATTATGTTACTCTCTTTCTGTTTTTTAAAAGGATATTTAGCTTAGAATTTATCTATGATATGTGTCGAGCTTTTAAAAAATCTAAATGTTTTCTTCTGATATTGCAATAAGGAAATTCTTAAAGGATCCAACATCACTTTATTGTAATTGATTTTTTCGCCTTTTTCCGCTTTACACCACTTTACTTTTAAAGGATCCAACATTTGCATAACCTTGCCTTGTGAAGATACCTTATAGATTTGCATCCGATCTCAGACTTAACACAGACTCCATTGCCCATGGTTCCTCTTCTCTGCACCTACCCAACTCAAAAACAAATCCTATTCTGCATAGCTAGCCTAATATCCATACACAAACAAAGTTATATCAGATAGAGAGATCCCTCTCTGAGTCTTGGAGGGCTAGATCGCAGATTCGAAGTGGTTTTGATGTTACCTCTGTGACTGCCTCCACATTCTTGGGCAAATTATAGAGTGCTAAAAATTTAGCGCTTGATTTTTAAGGCTGTTGTTTACTCAAGAGGAAAATGGTGTGGACTAAATGGTGTTTTGCCCAACTCTAAACAATGCAAAGAAATGAGAATGAAAATATTTCACTTCGATGAAAGCTATATTACGAGAAGGAGAAAATGCTTATAATTCCCAGATGCACAATGTCCCTAAATTTGATTAAACTCATCAATATCAAGATCCTCAAGGAATGATACAAATAGACTGTACACCAAGACACGATTTTGCTACTTCAAATGCAAGCTAGTTTCACTACCCAAAGGTAAGAATGCAACTATCTTCTTTGTTTGATTCTAATATATAAAGAAAGTAAATGAAAATCCTTTAATGCTCCACTACTTTCAATTAAAATAAAGAGTCAGATGCAGATGCAAAAGACATGAAGAAAAAAGGGCTTCAAACAAAGCATGCACTCAAAGCAATGAGAATTAAAAGAAAACAAGTAGGATATAACCTGTTCAAACAAGAACTCATTCAAGGATTTGACAATGAAAAAGCATTCAAGGAACACAAGAAGAATCCAAGAAATGACAGGAGGAAAGAGAAATCACTCAAACTGTCCCAGCAAAATAAGCAGTAAGAAAGAGCAATTTCACAATTATGAAAATTTTTTCAAGCTCCAATCAAAACAATAGGAAGTGATAAGTACCAAATCTCAACCTAAAAAACTTCACAAACCAACATACAGATTTTGGGTAAATACTTTTGCAAAATAGACTGCAAAAATATGTTAGGAACCAAATATCAATATAGCATAGAAAAACCTCAGAATAAGTACTCAACGCGTTGAAAAAGAGAGAAATTCAGATAATAACCCTCTTCAAGGGGGAAACCTCTACATTCCCACATAAATGTTCAAATACAACATCTTTGAGGGGGAAACCTACTTATGCCCACATAAATGTTCAAATACAAGATGATTCCAAATGAAAATGTCTCCTTATATATATAGGAGATTAGGAGGTATAATTACAACTAATGGACTAAAACCGACATAAATAAAATAACATTACTAATGTAATATGCCCCAATTAAGGGGTAATGAGCCACTATTTAGGGATTAACATGCCCCTCCCCTTGAGACAAGTGTTGTCTGCAACGCTCGAATAAATCTGGATGCTTCTATATAAAAGACTCATCTTCCCAAGTGGAATCTTCAGCGGGTAGTTTGCTCCATTTAATGAGATACTCTGAAATGGATATATTCCTCAGTTGGCGAATTCTAGTGTTAGTGATGGCTTCAGGATCCAATATGATTTTTCCTTCCTCGTCAAGTTTTGGAAATATAGTTTGAACTGGGATCTTGTCACCTATAACCTTCTTTAAGCATGAAACCTGGAAAACTGGGTGTACTCGTGAAGATGTAGGCAACTCCAATTTGTATGCCATAGTACCAATATTTTTCAACACCTTATAAGGGCCATAGTACTTTGGTGATAATTTATTATCCTTCTTGGCTTGCTTGAGGGACATATGTTTGTATGGTTGTAGTCTTAAAAACACCTAATCCACTACTTCAAAACTTCTTTCACTACGATGTTGATNGGAGGGTGGTATCCATAGAGTGCCATAAATGGTGTCATTTTTGTTGCAGTATGAAAGGAAGTGTTATACCAACATTCTGGCAAGGGTAACCATTTGAACCATTGTGTTTGTTTATCAAAGACAAAACAATGAAGGTAGCCTTCCAGACATTTGTTCACTATCTCGGTTTGTCCATCAGATTGAGGATGATAGGATGAGCTATGAGCCAATTGATTACCCAAACAAGAAAATAATTCTGTCCAAAAATGTCTAGCGAAGATGGGATCTCTGTCACTTATAATAATATTTGGGCTGCCATGTAGCTTTTGAACTGTCTCCATGAATGCAGTGACAATTGTATTGGCTTTGAAGGGATGAGAGAGTGCACAAAAGCGTGCGTACTTGGTTAGTATATCAACAATCACCATGATGACACTTTTTCCTTCAGACTTCGGTAACCCTGTGATGAAATTCATGGGAACCTCCTCCCAGTGCTGACTTGGGATGGCTAATGGTTGTGAAAGACCCGGGGTCTTAATTATTTCCACCTTATTTTGTTGGCAAACCAAACATTCTGCCACAAACCTTTGAACATCAGTTTGAAAGACATCCCAAAAAAATTCCTTCTTGACCTTATGGTAGGTTTTTAAAAATCCCGAGTGCCCTCCTAGTGGAGAGGTGTGCAATTCCAATAGTACCTTTTGTTTGAGTTGGGAGTTCTTACATAAATATATGCAATTTTTGTACAATAGTGAATAATTTTTCCATGTAAATGTATCTGATGCACTGGAATCCTGCTGCAATCTTTGAATGAGAGTCCACACTTTTTCATCATTCTTCCATTCATCCCTTGCTTCTATTATCCAATCGGGTTGGATGATCGAGATAACACAGAGAAAGGCCTCAACATCTTCATACTTCCTTGAGAGTGCATCTGCCACAACATTTTGCTTCCCTTTTTTATAGATGATTTCAAAATCATAACCCAATATCTTGGTTACCCTTTTTTGTTGTTCTTCTGAAGATAGTCTTTGTTCCAAGAAGTATTTAAGACTATCACGATCTGTTTTGACCTTGAAGTGCCTGCCTATTAGGTAAGGATGCCATTTCTTCAATGCATGCATTATTGCCATCATTTCCTTCTCATAAATGGGTTTGTCTAAGTCCTTTCCCTTGAGTGGTCAACTTTCAAAAGCCAGGGGCCTTCCTTCTTGCATCAGAACAACACCAATTCCATTTCTTGAGGCATCACATTCCACAATAAAGTTTTTTGTGAAGTCTGGAGTGGTCAAGATAAGAGCTTTTCACATCACATCTTTAAGTTGTTCAAAATCTTTAGTTTCCTCTAGAGTCCATGAAAATGCATCCTTCTTAGTCAATGTCATTAAAGGTGCTGCTATTCTTCCATAGTGTTGAACAAACTTGTGGTAGTAACCTATCAAACCCAAAAATCCTCTAAGATTCTTCAATGTTTTGGGAATCAGCTAGTCCATCATGGCCTTAATATTGTTAGGGTCTACCTTGACACCTTCATGAGATACAATATGACCCAAATACTCTACCTCCTTGACTCCAAATAAACATTTGGATGGTTTGGCATATAGTTGTTGCTCCTTTAGTAGTTGTAGAACCTTGTCAACATGTCGCACATGATCCTCCCAAGACTTGCTATAGATTAGTATATCATCAAAAAATACTAACACAAATTTTTGAAGGAAGGGATTGAAAATGGAATTAATCAACCCTTGGAATGTGGAAGGTGCATTTGTAAGGCCAATAGGCATGACCAAAAATTCATAATGGCCTTCATGAGTTTAGAATGTTGTTTTTGGCATATCTTCTTCCTTCATTCTAATATGATGATACCCTAAACGAAGATCCAACTTTGTGAAATAGACTGCTCCATGTAGTTCATCTAACAATTCATCAATGATGGGAATGAGAAACTTATCTTTA
>JASDQU010249854.1:4583-16396 GCA_032191745.1 Picea mariana | reverse complement strand
TAGGTAAGTCTTCCATTCTTAGGGTTTAGGGTTTGTGGCCTTGCCATAGCAACACCATCAAACCCTATCTCTCTTGTCTCTAAGTTTGAGACCTTCCTAAACCATTAGTCATACTTCCTTTTGACTCCATTAACCCAAGGCACTAGTCTATGTTTGATCTTGAAGCTTGTTATGCTTTAAAACTCTTTCAAACTACTTCAAATTTGCAAACCCTACTAACCTAGCGACTAACCCTAGCTAAACTTTGAACTAACCTAAAGTGGATAGCGTGAGGCCTAATTTGACCTTTGCTTGGATAGAAAGGTGCGGCCCTGTTATCCCTTTGTAGCCGTGGAGTTGTTTCATCATTTTGCTGGTTGAAAGTGTCAAAACGTCCACCATTGGCTAGCTAACCTGCAGAACACCAAAATTTATATAGCTGTGACGTCATACATTGGTAGAACTCTTGTTTGGACCTTGCATGTTTTGACTTTGTCATTTCCTTGATTGGTTTTGAGCTAGTGATTACATTTGTGAGTTTATTGGTGAAAATAGTGCTCTTTTCCTTTCATATTAGCTCATTGACAAAGCTTGACGTCACACTTGCAGCAGAAGTAGTATAGGTGACGTCACATTATTTGGATATCTTGTCTATGCTCAAAACGTTGTGACTTTTACCTTATACATTGCTTGACATTGAGTTATTGGTTGCATGTGTGAGTTAATTTGCTAAAACGTTTTACTCAATTGTCTCTTTTTTGACCTAATCTATGCTAGACGTCACCCTTGTAGCAGAATTTGTATAGGTGACGCTGCATGGAATTATGTATGAGCTGATTTGACCTTGCATTAATGATATGATACATGGTTTAATTGCACATATTGAATGCTCCTTGTATAATTGTTGAAGGAGTGATTTTGTCTTTGCTTTTGATAATCATTGACTTCGTCAATAATTATATCCATTTATTGCTCATATATATCTTTGAAAGATAGTCATTGGCTTTATGAAGTACTAACCCACTGCAAGCACACTCTAGTTTTCTTTGTTTTGTCTCGCAAACAGGCGCATCATCAGTGGAAGATTTCTTCTTGACTATCTCTTCTTGGGCAGCAATCTGTAAAAAGGGTTTTCCTTGACTTGGCCTTTATCCTTTAGCCCTCCTTTGACCAGATTGCCTTAGGGACGTCTCCCTTGGATTTGCCCTCCTAAATAGAAAGAGCTCCCCATTGAGGTGACAGTGGGTGGGGAAGCTCCTGTTACGCTGGTTTCAAGCCCTGACTCAAGCCCTTGGACCTCTCCTACAAACCGTGCGATAACATTATACTTTGTTTTGTCTTGGATGGCCTTGATATGGTTCTTTGAGGGTCGTCCTGGGCTTGTACCCGGGACGTTGTGCCTTTATTGCAGGACCTTGGCACGTGTGATGGAGAGCAGTGGGTCATCCAGTGACTCACCACCCTCAGATATTAGCCCTCCAGTGGGATCTTGTGGAGGGCTTTGCACAAGTACAAATTTTGCGATAACATCTTGGTGACGTTGTTGGGGAGGATTGAGTCATTCTCCTCACGACATATCTTTGGTAAACTTATCCCAAAGCCCTTATCTCTCAAGTTTCCCTAACAACTCCACTGAGGGTAGATCCCTCACTTCCCTTTGATGATCCTAGAAAGATCATTTGGTGACTCCACTAATACATTTTGAGTTGTTTGTTTCCCACATAATGGAGTTATGGCTTTTCATGAATGGTTTCCTTGTATTGATTTTGAAAGCATCCTTGGATACCCAAACAAGTTTAAGGAAGGATGGTCACAAAAAATTTCAGAATTCAAAGGATTGGTTGTTACTCATGTTGTAAAGTTCTTAAAATACATACAGGGGGTGGGGGAACATGAAGATGTACAGATAAAACAATCTTTAGTCTCCCTATCATTTGATGTACATGATTGGATAAAAGATTGTTGCAAACCAAAAGCCATACATTTTCTCATAGATCTCATTAGCAAATTTCTTGAGTATGGGAACCCACAATCTCATACATATGAGGACACTCTTCAAGAACTCACAACAACCTTTAAAGGGGAGGGTTTCTTCCCAAATCTTCTTATAAGAGACCTGAGGGAAGCACACCGTGCACAAGAAGAAGACTATATTGGGAGTATTCATCCTCATGATGAAGACAATACATTGATAGTTGCTCTGCTTGTTGAGGAAAGTGTCAGAGAAGATAAGAAGATATGCAAGCAACTGGTTGATCGCTGCAAAGATGTACGCTTGCTAATTGAGCTTTGTGCCCTAAGACAAGAAGAGCATGACCTCAAATTGGAGAAATATGAGCGATGTCTCTAAGTTTCAACAGAGGAAGAGCTCACTAAGGCATATTTCCGAGTGAAGATACCGTGTGCTAGCATATGAGAGAAATATGACCAACCTTGGGTTTTGTCCAAGATATTGGAGTATAACGTAGACGAAGAAGAATGGGATGATTCAAAAGAAAATGCAAGCCTTGACAAAGTTCTCCCACCAAATGATCAAGTGAATGATGAAGAGTTTATTAGCAAAGAACCTCCATATCTTGAGCATGCCTTGGATAAAGAAGATTGCACATCTCCAAGGAAAGAACCTAAGGAAGAAGTTTATAAAGAGAGTTACCAACCCCTTGAGGAGGAGCAAGAATCACCTCATGATTTTGTTGAAGACAATGAATATTTGACTGAAGAACAAGAACCAGAAAAGGTGAATCATGAGGAAGATCACCAAATACACGAAGTAGAACATGAGTTGTCTTGTGAGCATGCTAAAGAAGAACATTCTGATGAAACACACCATGTTGAAGACTTAATCCACAAAGAGGCTCCTCATGAAGATGAAGCACTGGTATTTGCTCCTCTATTTGATGAAGTCATCTGAGCTTCCATTCCTCCTACACATGAAGGAAAGAATGTGGTGAGTTATACTCCTTTCCAAGTTTTTGATATTGCTTCATTTCATGATTCAGAAAGTGATGAAGTACTAGAGTATCCCTTGGATGCATTAGACCCTTCATGTTATAATAAAAGTGATGATGTGATTGAGAATATTGATGATTTTATACATGTTGGGAGTCGTAAATGGGATATGACTTGTTATGGATTTAATGGAGATCCCATTTATGACATTGAAGGTCATTTTCAATTGTTGTCGTTAGAACAACCATATGTGATTGCTACTAATTCAGATGTTTAACAACATGAAGACGACAAAATTACAGATTTATTTCAACCACCCAGGGATGACTTATTGCACCATTCTCATGACGATTTCTGGTCATATCCTGGAGGATTTGTGTTAGAATTTAAGGGTAAAACAGTAGGGTAGCTAGAAACAAAAATATTTATATAAATTTCAAATCATTGGCTACTGCAATTTAATAACTGCAAGACATTTTAAAATCTGATGCATAACCTAACAACATTAATACATAACACATATCTAAGTATTACCTTAGTTGTAACAAAGAACAAGGTACCTGATTTGTTGATGCACGCTCCCTCCTCAGGGAGCGTTCGCTCCCTGGACGCTCCCTGAGCGCTCCCTCAAAAACCAGGGAGCGCATTTTTCAGTGAGGGAGCGCGCTCCCTAAAAACACTCCCCTTCGGAGCGCGATTCGGGTGCAGGTTCGAGGGGGGGGGGTGCTCCCCCACAGCCTTGCCCAGAACACATCTAGGGGCCCTAGATCATAACTACGATCTTAACCACCAAGGTACACAACCAAGGATCAATCCAAGCGCTAAGCAAGGATTCCCTGGAACACATCTAGGGGCCCTAGAACACATCTAGGGACTTATATCATCAAACTGCTTGGTCCCTAACCAAGAACCCAAGAAATACACTGGGGGCCCAACTAGGGTCTTTTGCCATGGCTCTAACTGCTTGGTCCTAGACCAAGAACCCCAGGAGTGTACTGGGGACCCTAGATTACAACTAGGGTCTTTGCCATCCTCCCGGAGAATGGCTCTTGCAACTCCATTAATTTTAACAGTTTGATACATACTCTTTTGAGCACTTGGACTTATTCTACAAAGAATATTTTCAACCACCGATGTGCTCTAACTTTGAGGAAGCCATGATTTGCCCAGAGCAAGATTTTTGTGACAAGAGTTTCCAGCCTCCTCCTTTTTCACCTCGCCATTATGCTCTGGATACGGTTGGTAGTTTTTGTTATAATAGTCATTTCCTTGTGGGGCAAAGTTATTTTCAACCTATGGTTTGTTGCAAGACTTTCCAGTTTCATAGACAAGGCCAACAAGCCTTGGGTTCGGAGCAATTTTTTTTCTCTAGGCCTAGTTTCATCCCTTACCTTGTGCTCTCTTTTCCCATAGACAACCTTAGAGTTTTCCTTACGTTCCTTCTCATTCCTTCTTGATCTTTGGGTGATGGTTTTGTAGGTGAGGGTGAGTATCTGCCTTTGTTTGATTCTTTCGACCTTGTCTTGGGCTGGATAAGGCAAGGTTGTGGTGATACCTCCTTGCATGACTTTGTCCCTCCCTCCCGCCTCCATGAATTGGATTTTATGACTAATTATGGTATGATGCATGCCCCGACTCATGACCTTTTTCTGCTTTACTTGTCCTTATTTTGGTTTATGATGAAGCACAGGGGTAGACATTTCGATACAATGCTGGGATGGTTTCACTAGTCATATGATTATACCTAGCATTTCAACTAACATAGATTAGTGTAGGTTAGGTAGGGCATTTGCATCTTGCATTTCATTTGTATATATCTTGCATCATGCATTCATGCTAGTATAGTCTTGCAT
Source organism: Picea mariana (assembly GCA_032191745.1). NCBI lineage: Eukaryota > Viridiplantae > Streptophyta > Pinopsida > Pinales > Pinaceae > Picea > Picea mariana. The sequence goes on along the minus strand of JASDQU010249854.1, from coordinate 11,615 downwards.
CTTCTTGTATATATTGCATTTCACTTGAAAATAGTGCATACATGTTAATAACTTGTATTTGATCATTAAATATTATTGCTTTATTATTTATAGTTTAGTAAAAATTTTCTTTTCAGGATGGTTTTGGATTTATCACTAACTCCGATGGATCAAATCCACTGGCCGATACTTCTAAAGGGTGCTATTGTTCAAAGAAGGTGTAGGATTGCAGGTCTTGGACAACCATACATGTTGAGGTTCTCATGCGCTCTATAGTGAGCACATGTCCCCATGTTGGAGCCAAATGTTACCCCCCCATGCCTAGGGGTAACTAGAGGAGATCATGTCTCGTGGCCCACAATGGAGAACATTATCTCGAACATGATGATGATCAACATGTCCATAGATGGTAGCCCAACAACCCCCCTCATTCACCTTTACAGCTACAGGTCAACCAAGGCTCATCACATCCGAGCAACCCAGAGTATGGGAGATGGTAAGCCAACATCACCATGAGGTATGTTAGTCCTTCTTTCATGCAAAGTGTTGTGCTTAATTTGTGAGGCATGTGAATAAGGTTCTTTGGTTGAAGTTGGATAATGGATCACTAGCTTGGGAAATTGTGTTAGTTGCCTTGTTTCACCTTGGTGGTCAGCCTCTATGCCCTAGTCCCATGTTGTCGCCACCTAGGAAAAAGGGGTACTACTGGGGGGCCCTTAGAAATGTATTGTTTCGTTCCCCACCATACTTAACACTTTCCATTATGGAGCCTCTCATAGTGTACTAAACTTCGGTAATGGGTCTTGGTCCATTCTCTCATGAGAAGAAGGGGTTGAAGGCCCGGAGATTGATGTATTTGCTCTATTTATCTATGTTATGCTATAAATGATAAGGCCACCATAAAAGCCTCAGGCCAACTCGAGCTCTACCCCCTCTAATGGTAATCGCCCCTGTCCGGATGCAAATGAATGCACCAAATTATAAAGGACAATAGCCTAGTAAAAAATGAAGGAATGAAGCTTGAAACCTTATAAAGGGGACTTGCAAATGATAACTGGGTGTCAAAAGGAAAAATAAGGGGCTCAGAATGAAAAAAGTACCGAGGAAAGGGTATCTCAAGTCAGCAAGCGCTCCCTCTACAAAGGCACTCATAGAAATGGACTCAATGACACCATAAGCCACGAAGCAAGCCCTAAAACCATATCACTGTCACACTTACTCTTGAAGGGATTTTGTATTTCTTGCTTCCCTCGGAATCTATCCCTCTACCTGGGTTCTTTTATTTCCTGTCTAGGTTGGCACACCTAATAGGGTTGGATGAAGGCCCTCCCATACTTAAACTTGCCCACTCACATGAGGTCCTCGGCTAGTGTGATGCTTCAAGGGGATACTGAGGTTAATTGTTTACATGGACTATATCTTAAGTTACAACTTACTTTGCATGCTTTAAGAACTAATGTTTCTTATGAGCCTTGGCTAGCCTTGTCTTTTTGTTTTGTCTTGGATGACCCTGACATGATTCTTTGAGGGACGTCCTAGGCTTGTACTCGGGACATTGTGCCTTTATTGCAGGACCTTGGCACGTGTGATGGAGAGCAATGGGTTATCCAGTGATTCACCACCCTCAGACATCAGCTCTCACATCCTTGGAACCTTGGATGGCTGACAGATGGGCTTGTTATGAGCAAATTCAGTCATGATGGCACACAGATGGGTTGGAAGCCCATAGGTTGGGCAGAGTACCCGAAAGGTTATTTTTCACCAAGATTAGAGACGTTGCAGCAACAGACACTCAGAGACGTTGGAGAGACGAGATGCAACTTCCACAGGCCTAGACGCAACACTTGGACACTGGACGTTGGCCCTATTTTGGTGATGACGTCATCTTCTATGGCTTGACGCAACTAGGGTTTGATGGATACCTGGGGTACTGATGATGGATAGCATGGTTTTGGGTGAAGAGAGACATCACTTGCTCCCACCTCACATTGGATTGGTGCCACATGGCCTTTGGAGGTCACTTCCTTGCCCAAGAGGGCTTGATGTCTCACACGTGTGGCCTATTATGATTTATTTTTGCATTTTAGCATTTGTAAAGGGTTAAATGAGGGGTTGGGCCCACTTAAATTGAACAAATGTTATGTTATGCAAACAAATGTGTAGCGCTAGCTCTTTTTATATCATCATCATTCCTCACAAATTGTGGGGTAACAATATCACTTCTACTTATTTGTTATTTCAGCCTTCTTGGCCTTTCTCTCTCTCATGCGCTATGGTTGGATATGGTCTCTTGTGGATGGTTTGCTGATTTTGGAGGGATATTTCTGCAATTAGGGTTTTGTGCTCTTATCTTCTTGGATAAAGTAATTTTTTGCAATTTTATGGTTTATTGTTGATGTAAATGGTGAAATTGCTATTTTGTTGCAAGGATTCATGATCCATGTTTATTGAAACCCTAAGAGAGGAACATAAGTGTTTCTACCTGTCACAAAGGTTTACTTGTCCAAAATATGTGAATTGTCCTTTATAGGGTTAGAACCAGTGTTACAAAAATCGTTTCAGCGAAAAAATCGTCGGGGTCCAGAAAACATCGTTTCATAAAAATTGGCAAAACATCGGCAATATATCGACAAACTTAAATGCACAAAAAAACCAAAAAAACCCCTCACAAACCCTTAAATGCACAGACTTTTTTACACAGGTGATTTTTTCCATTGACCAACGATTTTTTCCGATTTTTTGCCGATTTTTTCTCGATTTTTTCAGCGATTTTTTGGGAAAAATCATTTTGATGAAAAAATCGCAATTTCTCGCGATTTTGGCGATTTTTTGGCAATTTTTGTAACAGAGGTTAGAACCATGTTGACCACCTATTTCAACTAGGGGTCAACTCCATGTTCCATGAAGATATGTACCTATTGGTACAACCATTTTGAAGATTTTTTCTCAGCAGGGCAAATTTTGCCCTCGGCACGCTTTTCAATGTAACTAGAATTTCCGCTCCCCTGCGTGGGATAATATTGTAATATGCTAGCATGAGTCAATTTTTGTCTAGTTGCCTAGGACTTTATCATTAGGGAAGTCCTTTCATCGAGTGTTTATTTTCCTCAGGTAATTAACCTTGCTTAACTGCAATTTTAATTATCCTTGAGTTTTTCACTCACAGATAATTCTCCAAAGTGGTGAAAGGCATTCTAATGATTGAGCCCAAGGGGTAGATAAGGTCTAGGAATGTTGTAAATGACCATGCTAGACATTTCCTAGAGTCTTGGGGAATTCCGTTAAGTTTTGATAGGATTTTTTAAATAATTAAAATTCCCGCAAACTGGGGATTTTTAATTATTTTTTATGTAAAATGTTAAAAAGTGGTCCTTGGGAATTTTGTATGGGGGTATGAATACTCAAATCAAATGATACATGAACCCCTACACCCTTCGACCAAGTCTCATCTCATTTGGACAAATTTTGCTAGGCTATTGTCCATAAGGAGTCCAAGTCAGTCAAAAATCAGCATGTAATTGGCTTAATTAAAATTAGTGTTACAAAAATCGTATCGGCGAAAAAATCGTCGGGGTCCAGAAAACATCGTTTCGTATTTATCACCAAAACATCGGCAAAACATTGGCAATATATCGGCAAACTTAAAAAAATACAAAAATATTCATTTTTTTATTTATTTTTGAAACATTTAAAGCAACAATAGCATCAAATAGACAGATTGCCACATGAATATGGAAAGAAAACTGATATATAAGATATATAAGATGTCTAGTGATACATCACACATAAAAAATGAATCATGTCCTGAATCCTGATTCCTGAGTTATCAAAAAATATAATAAAAGTATCTCATGATCGTCATCATGACTCATGAGTCATCTACAATGAAATCAAGTAAATAAGCTATAAATTCCCTCTACCCCTTTTACGGGCAAAGGTAATCGTTGTAGAAAGTGCTTTTCCTCTAGCACTAGGAGTAGGTGCCCTTGAGGCATGTGCGCCTCGTACTGGAGTCAAACGTCCTCTAGAAGAACTAGAAGACCCTCGAGACAGATGTCCCCTAGAAGAAGGTAAAGGAGGTAGACTGCTAGTGCTACCACTGGGCCCATCTCCCTCTGACTGTGACTGTGGCTCTGTTGGTGGCACACTTGCAGACTCAGTGTGAAACTGAATATCCTCTGGAACATCCTGATCCAAGTACTCAGAGATACCATGATCATCACCACTATCCTCTAGCCAATCAAGGGCGATCTCAATAACAAGTTCCTCAACCTCCACCCTCCATGCAGCAGTGGTGTCAATCCCATCCAATGAAATGGTCTTCGCATAAATTTTTCTCTCAAGCTGCTTCACCCACAACCTGAGATTGTAGTAGATGTAGACCAAATCATTAAGGTGTGGGGTATCCAACCTGTAAGAGGATCATAAATTAATTTATTAGAATGTAAAGGAGCATAAAATTTAAATGACAAGTTAATAATTTATAATTTTATAATGAATTTGAAATTCTCTAACCTGTTGGGCTTTTTGGTGTGTATTTTTTCAAATACACTCCAGTTGCGCTCACAACCAGAAGAGCTACATGTCTGGCTAAGCACCTGAATTGTCATCTTCTGTAGAATAGGTACCTTTGCGCCATAGTTTTCCCACCAAGTATCTACAACGAATTAGAGAAAGTTGAAACATAAGAGAAGACAAATTGAAATTTGAAAAATGAATTTTGAAACTTAAAAGTTAAAAGTTAAAACAAGGTGAAACTCATTTGGCATTATGTTCTTCATGTCATTTATGGCCATCTCAAACCCAAATAAGCCAATGGACCTCTTATAGAGTTCCAACTCTTGGGAAAGCTTTAATTGGTCAGCTGCACTTGGCACCATCATCTGGACACACTCAAAGAATCCAGACATAACCTCTTAATCAAACCTGAAGCCATAGCTGTAAGAGAATGTAGGGTTGAGGTATAACCCTGCAGCATGAATGGGGCGATGGAGTGTGTTGTTCCATCAGTCATCAATCACCATCCATATCATTTCTTTTCTCTCATGCCCTTGATCCCCCTTGTCCACATAATAAGCACGAATGGACTCTTTGGCCCTATCCATGGCCTTATATAGGTAGCCCATTGCGGGCTTGTCCCCATCGACTAAGCAAAGAACCTTTACCAAAGGTTCACTGATGGTACACGCCTCATTCACCGCATCCCAAAATCTCTCCTGGTATGCAACTAGCCTCATAATGGCTTTCCCCTCTTGTTTATTGCTAAATGATAAAGCACGCCACTCAGGTGAAAGGAACATTGTCTGCAATTCCCACCTAGAATTCAAAAGAGACTAAAGAGAAATAAAACTAGTGGCAAAGCGTGTGATGGCAGGACGCACCAACTCTTTGTCACCTGTGAATTGTCTCATCAAGCTAAGTACAGAAGAGTGATTGTATATGAATTTTGTGATGCTCCTCGCTGAATCAATGGCATCCTTGATCCAATCAATCTTTCTCATATCCTCTAACATCAAGTCAAAGCAATGAGCAACACAAGGAGTCCAAAACAGTGTAGGATACCTGGACATAAGCATCCTACCAACAGCCACATAATTTGCATCATTGTTCGTTATGACTTGGACAACATGCTGCGGACCTACCTCTTGGATGAACCCATCCAACAAGTCACAAAGTAATGTCGCATCCTTGACATGTGCAGATGCATCCACATATTTCAAAAACATTGTCCCCCTGGGACAATGAAACAAGAAATTGAGAAGGGTCCTACCTTTCCCATCAGTCCAACCATCTGACATCACCGTGCATCTTGTGAACTGCCATGAATCTCGAAGCTCCTGCAACCTCTAAGTGCAATCGGCCTTTTCATTTTGAAGGATGGGCCCTCTCAACTCCTCATAGGTGGGGGGCTTATACCCCGGGCCAACAATACTAGCAGCCTTAAACACAGACACATAGAATGGGTTCCTGGCAAAATTGAATGGAATATCACTCCATAGAAGGCATCTACCCACAAGTTTGTCCACTTCTTCTTTCTCTTTTTTTTTCAACATGGATTTGATAGACTGTTGTGCACCGGGTGTGGTTCTTGGCATAAACCATGATGATGTTGTTGTAGGCATTACAGACTGTGAGGAGTGGATCTCACTAGACTCCACTACCATTGCCCCAAAAGTTTGTGTGCTTGTCCTTGACTTGGATCTTGAAGCCATTTCTTTTTTCTTGGCTTCTGCGTACTTTTTTTTTTCTGCGTACTCTTCAAGTGCTTTTGTGGCCTTCACAACAAGTTATGCGCTTGAAATGGGACAAATCTCCACCTCATTTCCTGGAATTTTTGCAAGGTGGTATTTTAGCATGTATACCCCACCGCTCATTTTTTTCCCACATAGCTTGCATGAGAGATGTTGTCGATTCCCTGGAGGATCAGGCTCACCATACCCCTAGAATGGATCCAATGCCTTTGACATCTTTAATATGGAAAAATATGAACCTAGGGAAAAAAAAAAATCGGTTTTTAGCGTGTTATTGATGAAAAAATGAAAATTTTAAAATCAGAGATAAATCAATTATGTATCTAGCATTCAAACTTGGTTTTGAACCCGAAATAGATAAAATATGCAAAACAAACACACGGTGAGGCTATGCTCACTTCTCTATTATTCAATGAAGACGGATTACACCCTTATATAGGAAAAGACTCGACCGAGTCAGTTACATGCAAACCAAAGACAACTAGACTCTTAACTAAGAACTGACTCTTAACACGCCTACAACTAACTCTCACAACTGAAGCTTATAACTGGTGCTTACAACTGGCGCTTTCTCCATTATTTCCAAGTCTCCCCCTTAATGGAGAATGGATTGACTTCTACACCTAACATCTCCCTAAATAGCTCAAACTTAATCTTTCCAAGAGGCTTAGTGAAAATATCAGCAGAATTTTCACTAGTATTACAATACACAAGAGTTATTTCATTTGACTGCAACTTTTCTCGAACAAAATGATACTGAGCTTCAACATGCTTTGTCCTTGCATGAAAAATCGGATTCTTC
>JASDQU010249852.1:1894-16396 GCA_032191745.1 Picea mariana | reverse complement strand
GAAGACTAGTGATTTCTTGGATTTCGCAGAAGCGAAATCGAGATCAAATTCTTGTAAAATGACAATCGATTTATTATATTTTCTCCCTATGATACGCCTGGTAAGGACGTATTGAAATGGATTGACATCGACAACCACAATAGTCTTGCAAAGCAATATATAATGGTGTAAATGTTGGACTGCGTGAACGAAAACCAAAGCTAGCTTTTCAACATGAGAATAATTGAGATCAGGACCGACTAAGTTTCGACTAAGATAGTAGATGACGTGCTCGAGGGGCTCATCATCCTCCTGAACCAAAACCATACCAATAGTCTCCTCAAACGCAGCGACATAAAGCAAGTAATCCCTACTATAGTTAGGAGACTTCAGCAGAGGCGTTGACACCAAGGATTTCTTCAAAGCATCAAAGGAATCATGGGCTCGCTCATCCCAAAGAAAAGGGGTTTCCTTCAAAATACGCATGAAACCCTTAGTGATATTGGCATAGTTTACTATAAACCGACGTAAAAAGTTAGCTTTCCCATGTAAACCCTGAAGTTGTCCAACAGTGTGAGGGGGAGGCAACCAAAGTATTTCCTCAACCTTTAACATATCTACCATGATCCCTGTATCTGAAACTAGGAATCCCAAAAGATGGCCAGACCTAACACAAAAGATGCACTTATGAGGGTTCAACCGGATTCTATAGTAACAACATCTTTCAAAAAATAGTCAAAGGTGCATAGAGTGATCCACTCTCTTACGAGAGTGAGCAACAAGATCGTCAAGGTAAGCTTCGACTATATGGTTAAGATCATGGAATGCGAAGGTCATAGCACGTTGGAAGGTTGCTCCGACGTTTTTAAGGCCGAAAGGAATCTTCCAATATGCGACAGTACCCCAAGGAAAAATAAATGTCGCCTTGTGTTGATCCTCAGGTTTAATTTGAATTTGTTTATACCCTGCAAATCCGTGCATAAAATAAAACACTTCGCTTCTCGCACACTCGTCGAGAATTTGATCAATGAAAGGTGTCGGGAAGTTATCTTCAGGACATTCCTTGTTCAAGTCACGAAATTCCATGCATACACGGATGGTTCCCTACTTCTTATTCACAGGAACGGGATTGGATACCCATTCATTCAAGGGAACCGGGTAGATAAATCCAGCATTAAGTAGTTTCTCTACCTCTGCGTTAATAGCAGGGGCCTTCCGGGGATTGACAGATCTAAGGCATTGTTGAAAAGGTTTAGCATCCAAATAAGTTCTAATCTCATGCTTGACAATACAAGGGTCGATTCCTGGAATGTCTTCATATGACCAATAAAATACATCTCGGAATTCCTTGAAGAGTTCGGTGTAGATCAAGATTTCTTCTAGCGAACAATCTACACCGATATGTACGTTCTCAATTTTTCCAGGGGTATGAGAGATATCGATCGTGACGGTAGGAGAGATACTCGCCATATTCCCTTCGGCATAAATGTCGTGCGTATCAAGTGGAACTACGACGTGACCGACTATCTCGCTCAAAGTAGATCGAAAGTCATCTTGTTCGATTCTTTTAAGCTCTGGGAGAAAATAAGAGCGATGATGCATATCATCCCAAGGTTTGTTCGAACCATTCATGGCTTCGATGATAGATTCATTCGAGGGAAAAGTTTCATCGAGGAAATCATGTGAACAAGACAATGAAGTGGCCCACACAGGCTTAAGAATAGGATCCTCCTCGTCCGTCGACAAGGTAACATGATGAGGAACGACGGAAGAGTCAAAAACAACTTGATACCCAATATTCGCTGCCAATATTGGCATGGCCATTCCAGCATGTGACTGACCTTCACAAGATGAAGTCAAGGAAGGTAGGTTCCAAGGATTGTTAAAATAGGAAGTGCGGAAAGAGATGGACCTCTCTGTCGAAATGGGCCTATTTGACATGGCGTAAACACGGTGAATCGGTACCATGAAGTCAAAAGTACCCATAAGGGAAGAATACATTCCGACACCGATATTCTCAGTTGTCAGCTGGGAATTGTCGACCATGGGGATCGATGGTCCAACAGATGCATTGGGACTAGCATACACAAAGGATAATTGGTTGATCATCATGATCTTCCCATCATGAAGAAAACATAGAGTACGGAAGACGAATGATACAACGACAATCATAGCATAAGTCCAATTGCATCCTAGTAATAAGTTATAATCAAGAGGCACATCAACTACCTCAACATCCACCTCTATCGTCTTCCCACCTAACTGGACTGGAAAGGCAGGAAGAATACCATGAGGGCGGAAGGAATGACCGTCAAAAGCAATCAACATGGTTAGCGATTGAGAGAGAGTGAGAGAGTCGAGAGCTTTCCAACAGATCAGGGACATCAGACATGTAGCAACGCCTTCATCAACAACTGCACGTTTTATGGTATACTTTAAGTACCCCACATAGAGCCCATTCCTGAGCTCAGTGAACATATTCCCTTCGTAATCTTCTAACTCGTAGGCTCCTTTTTCTAAAATACATCGCACGATATAGGGACCGTGTCACATGGGTTTAAACTTGTCTGCCCCCAACGGTTCTTTGGCTTGATCATATAAGAGGACCAATTCACCCTCTGCATACAACCAAGGACAGACAGACTTATCATATTGGACCTTGACATGTCTTTTGTTCACCTTGATAGCCATAGAGGCACCTCGACGATGCTCATCAAGACTCTCTAGGTGTACAAGGTGTCGCTCGAGATCGGAAGTGTTAGGTAGGAGCGCGATTGCGAACTTAAGAGAAAGGATTTCACATTCAATAGGTAATATCGACTCAACACCGTGTACTAACTGGAAAGAGGAAAATCCGACGACAGTCTTAACCGAGGTTCGATATGCCCAGAGTGTGGGATATAACATAATATGCCAGTCAGATTTACTTTAGCTCACAGTTTTCTGCAAAATGGTCTTGAGAGACTTGTTGACGACCTCTACCTGTACATTTGCCTGGGGGTAGTAAGGGGAAGAATGACCATTCTTAAACCCCAGTTTGGATGCTATCTCTTCCATCATTTCCTTCTGAAAGTGACTGCCATGATCAGTGACAATCTCACTCGGGATACCGAAGCGGACAATAATTTGATTGAATACGAATAAGGCGACAATCTTCTCATCGGACTTAACTGTAGGCATGGCATCGACCCACTTAGTAAAGTAGTCTACGGACATGATAATGTGTTGATGTCCCCTAGCTGAAGCTGGGTTGCAATCCATGAAGTCCACCCCCCACTTGGTGAAGGGGCCGATGGTAATGACTGGGTGACGAGGGGCTGGATGCGAGCGCATTTTTCGAGTGAACACCTGGGAGGGGTGACACTTCTTATCCACTTCAACACAATCTTTAAAGATAGATGGCCAGAAATAATCGGCTCGCAAAATGTTATGGGTTGTCGCAAGCCCGGATAGATGACCACCACAAGCCCCACTGTGACAATCGTTTAGGACTGACTCGGCTTCCTCGTGAGTTAAACAACAACACATGATATTGTTTATTCCTTGGCGATACAAAGTGTCGCCAACGATAGTGTAATTCTTAGCTTGGTATCGTACACGTCGTCAGTCATCTCGTGAGAGATGCTGAGGGAAATTCAAGGTTTGAAGATAGAGAACGATGTCTCCATACCAGGGGTCGGACGACGAGACAAGGAAAATGTGTTCGTCCGCAAATGAATCAACATGGATAACATCCTCATCTAATCGTGGAAAGTTTGATATTAACTCCGCGAAGACTAGTGATTTCTTGGATTTCGCAGAAGAGAAATCGAGATCAAATTCTTGTAAAATGAAAATCCATTTATTATATTTCTCCCTATGATACACCTGGTAAGGACGTATTGAAATGGATTGACATCGACAACCACAGTAGTCTTGCAAAGCAATATATAATGGTGTAAATGTTGGACTGCGTGAACGACAACCAAAGCTAGCTTTTCAACATGAAAATAATTGAGCTCAGGACCAACTAAGTTTTGACTAAGATAGTAGATGACGTGCTCGAGGAGCTCATCATCCTCCTGAACCAAAACCATACCAATAGTCTCCTCAAACGCAATGACATAAAGAAAGTAATCCCTACTATAGTTAGGAGACTTCAGCAGAGGCGTTGACACCAAGGATTTTTTCAAAGCATCAAAGGAATCATGGGCTCGCTCATCCCAGATAAAAGGGGTTTCCTTCAAAAGACGCATGAAACCCTCAGTGATATTGGCATAGTTTACTATAAACCGACGTAAAAAGTTAGCTTTCCCCTGTAAACCCTGAAGTTGTCCAACAGTGTGCGGGGGAGGCAACCAAAGTATTGCCTCAACCTTTAACAGATCTACCATGATCCCTGTATCTGAAACTAGGAATCCCAAAAGATGGCCAGACCTAACACAAAAGATGCACTTATGAGGGTTCAACTGGATTCTATAGTAACGACATCTTTCAAAATCTAGTCGAAGGTGCGTAGAGTGATCCGCTCTCTTATGAGAGTGAGAAACAAGATCGTCAAGGTAAGCTTCGAATATATGGTTAAGATCATGGAATGCGAAGGTCATAGCACATTGGAAGGTTGCTCCGAGGTTTTTAAGGCCGAAAGGAATCTTCCGATATGAGTCAGTACCCCAAGGAAAAATAAATGTCACCTTGTGTTGATCCTCGGGTTTAATTTGAATTTAGTTATACCCTGCAAATCCGTCCATAAAAGAAAACACTTCGCTTCTCGCACACTCGTCGAGAATCTGATCAATGAAAGGTGTCAGGAAGTTATCTTTAGGACATTCCTTGTTCAGGTCACGAAATTCCATGCATACAAAGATGGTTCCCTGCTTCTTATTCACAGGAACGGGATTGGATACCCATTCAGTCAAGGGAACCAGGTAGATAAATCCAGCATTAAGTAGTTTCTCTACCTCTGCCTTAATAGCAGGGGCCTTCCGGGGATTGACAGATCTAAGACGTTGTCAAACAGGTTTAGCATACAAATAAGTTCTAATCTCATGCTTGAAAATACAAGGGTCGATTCCTGGAATGCCTTCATATGACCAATAAAATACATCTCGGAATTCCTTGAAGAGTTCGGTGTAGATCAAAATTTCTTCTAGCGAACAATCTGCACCGATATGTATGTTCTCAATTTTTCTAGGGGTATGAGAGATATTGATCGTGACGGTAGGAGAGATACTCACCATATTCCCTTCGGCATAAATGTCGTGCATATCAAGTGGAACTACGACGTGACCGACTATCTCACTCAAAGTAGATCGAAAGTCATCTTGTTTGATTCTTTTAAGCTCTGGGAGAAAATAAGAGCGATGATGCATATCATCCCAAGGTTTGTTTAAACCATTCATGGCTTCGATGATAGATTCATCCGAGGGAAAAGTTTCATCGAGGAAATCATGTGAACAAGACAACGAAGTGGCCCACATGGGCTTAAGAACAAGATCCTCCTCGTCCGTCGGTGAGGTAACATGATCAGGAACGACGGAAGAGTCAAAAACAACTCGATACCCAATCTTCGCTGCCAATAGTGGCATGGCCATTCCAGCATGTGACTGACCTTCACAAGATGAAGTCAAGGAAGGTAGGGTCCAAGGATCGTTAAAATAGGAAGTGCGGAAAGAGATGGAACTCTCTGTCGAAACGGGCCTATTTGACATGGTGTAAACACAGTGAATCGGTGCCATGAAGTCAAAAGTACCCATAAGAGAAGAATACATTCCGACACCGATATTCTCAGTTGTCAGCTGGGAATATTCGACCACGGAGATCGATGGTCCAACAGGTGCATTGGGACTAGCATACACAAAGGATAATTGGTTGATCATCATGATCTTCCCATCATGAAGAAAACAGAGAGTACGGAAGATGAACGATACAACGACAATCATAGCATAAGTCCAATTGCATCCTAGTAATAACTTATAATCAAGAGGCACATCAACTACCTCAACATCCACCTCTATCGTCTTCCCACCTAACTAGACTGGAAATGTAGGAAGAATATCGTGAGGGCGGAAGGAACGACCGTCAAAAGTAGTCAACATGGTTAGCGATTGAGAGAGAGTCAGAGAGCCGAGAGATTTCCAACAGATCAGGGACATCAGACATGTAGCAATGACTTCATCAACAACTATACATTTTATGGTATACTTTGAGTACTCCACGTGGATTTGGAATGCCATATGGTAGGGAAAGAGAGGCTTGACATCTGTGACGTCAAACTTGATAACTTTTGAGCCACTGGGATCTAGAGCTCCTAACACAGATAACAAGGCATTCCTCTGTGAAGGACACGTTTGGAGTACCTCCAAAGCCGACATCGCACAAGGGTTTTGAACCATGTCCTCAACAATAGAGTAATTTTAGGCAGCTCTAGCATTTGGATTGTGGGTAGAGCGCTTGAGTACTCCTTTCGGAATACTCCATATGGTAAGGCAAGTGAGGCTTGACATCTGTGACATCAAACTTGATAACTTTTGAGCCACTAGGATCTAGAGCTTCTAACACAGATAGCAAGGCATTCCTTTGTGAAGGACACGTCTGGAGTACCTCCAAAGCTGACATCGCACAAGGGTTTTGACCCAGGTCCTCAACAATAGAGTAATTTTGGGCGGCTCTAGCATTTGGATTGTGGGTAGAGCGCTTGAGTACTCCTTTCGGAATACGAGGCGGTGGCTCTAGTTTTTCGATCTGTAAACTCATCTCCGAAGAAGGAGGAGGATATTCTAGACCAAGTATAGCCTATGAGGAACTATAATCGTGATACCGGGTGGCTACATGAACCTTAGCATCAACCATATTGATACACAAACGGTCACTGTCTTGCGACGATGGGTTTTGACTCCCACTGTCCGCATTTTCGGCATTTGAGGAGCTCGAGGCCATGTGTTGGTTATGTGAGAAAGGATTCGTCAACACGATGGGCGGTAGAGATAACAATGTCACAGCTTCCGCAAGTTTGGGGCATAAATGAGTAAGGTGATCGTCTATACAAAGCTTACAGGGAAATTTCACCTTACGCCTTTCTTTCCTGCCCTCTCCAACACTATTATTTGTCTTCTCATTATTACCATTGTCCTTAGGTTTGTTATTATTCTTCCCACCCTTACGATTATTATTATGTCATTTCTTCTTATTCTCACCTGGTTGTTGGTTACCATTTGGGTCAGTCGACGATTGCATGGAATGTACATCTATCGACTAAGTGGGATTGGAAGACACAGACGAAGATGGCCCTCCTGCAGACTGGTTTAGAGACAACTCTTTCAAATGGCTTGTCACTGAGTCTGCGGATTTTACATTGGCGGAGCCTACAATGCCATCGGCATGAGGTATGGGATTTTGTCTAGGATCATAGATTAACTGCGGTGCATCTGGAAGAATGTGATATAACATCCCAGACTGAGCATATATAATATCTAACTATTGGGCTTTGAAGATTGTTTATTCCTCAGTTGTAACCCCGGATGTAGCAACATCCTTCGATATAGGAGGCTGCAAAGATTTAAGGAACCATTCTAAAAGAAAGGCCGAGGGTATGGAGGTCTTAATAAACCTATTCCATCTACGCCACTCATGGATATGATCCGAGAGATGAGTGGTTGTGTCCTGGCATAAAGTTGACATAAGTTCTAAGCCAACATTGTAACAAACCGACAATTGGAAGTGGTTAAGGAAGACTAGCACCATCTGACTAAAGGTCCTATAGGCCCTCCTAGGTAGCTCGATATACCATTTCACAGCAACCCCATTAAGGGAATTCTAAGAGCACCATAGGTGAAAGGTGGTGATGTGATCACCGAGATCCTCGTCATTCTTACCTTCGAATTTCAGAATGTCCGAAGGAAGCTTGGTGGGGATGGGGGGACATGTAGGATCATGAGACACAGGGTCGTTCATCAACTTAGACAAGTCTGGAAGATTAAGCATTGCCAGAAAAGGGAGACGGGGTTGCGAGATTTGGCCCCAAGCTCTTGGGAAAGATTGTATTTGAGGAACTGCAGCCCATCCAAGGTTCTGGTAAGCACCATGGCCTTGTCCGGGATTGCAAGACCCTCCTCCAGGCTGATTCATAAGAGGTTGGTTGGGCATCATTCCAGTAGGAATGCTTTGATGGGGGTTATAAAAATTTTCCCCAACCAGAGTGGCTTCGGGTTGGGGGTTTCCCAAGGTGTGAAACTAACCTCCTACAGGTGTGAATCTAGAGGATAGAGGTGGATTCTCCATACCAAATGTGTTGGTCGGAATCGACATTGAGGAGGTAAGGGTATAAGACATAACTTGAGCATAAGCTTGTCTTCCAGGTTGGTTTCTCCACCTAGAAGCAAGAGGATTAGACCCGGGGTTAAAAGAATGAATACCTCGTACATTAGGAGTCGTTTGAGGGATCTGAGAACCACCAAACAAGAATGGAGTATAAGGAGGTGTAGTACCCCCAAGTCCAATGCTAGGATTAGGACCAACAACTGGGATGACATTCGAAAACTGCGAAGTAAAATTCAGCATACCATAGGAAAAAGGACTAGAGGCCATAGGGATGGACTGAACATTATAGCCTGGTGAGTGACCAAGAGACCCAAATGGGTTTGAGGCAATAGGTTGAGCATTCACTATAGGAAGGACAACAGTGATGATAGCTACCTCCGACACTACAACCATTGTGGTTGTAGGAGTCGAAGGGGTGCCATTAACTATAGTAGGTGTGGGAGTCGAAGGGCTCCCAGTATTCTGAAGACTTGGTTCAGTACTCATCCTTGTATAATTACAAGTCTAAACAATGGAGGTGTGTGTACCACGTATAATAACTCTATGCCTTTTAGAAGGCAAAGACTTGAAATCCAGTGGTAAATGTAACAAGTGACGAGACCGGCGGTGACGCTGGTCCGACTCCACGATGAATTAAGACTCAAGATACAAAAAAAAAATCCTAAGGCCAACTAGTAATCAAAGAGCACACAAAAAATAATCAAACGACCAATATGCACACAAACAGGGCAAAGTGGATGAAAGGGGCCTCCCTCCCTAAAGAAGGCATGTCTCGACCAAGAGGGGCCTGAGACTCCCTGCTAAAGATCGGAGGTAACATAATCAGTTATAAGGGCCCTCGTGGGCTTAACAATGCAGTCAGTCAGATCCCCCGGGAGAGGTAATCCTCCATAAAGGCTATGTGTTGTCTGACCCTTATCTGACCCAGGGTACCTGCAGAATAACCCCTGCAAGTAACCTATGTGGCACCTAAGTCAAGAAACTAAGAAACCAATGTATAACCGATGCACATGCAAGTAGTCGTAAGTTAGTTCCACCGTATGGGCAGGGTAGCAAAGCCCGAAACCTTGAAAGCACTGCCTCTCATGAAGGTAAGGGCACTATAAAGATCCCCAGATACGAATAGATCCCCAGAAATATCTTTGACGCTAAGAAGGTATCGAGGGGATATCCCTTCAACCAACCTCGCGCGACCTCGTTATTAACTCTGGTGTAAGCAAAACCTCCTGATATTACCGATTATACAATGAATTTCTCCACTCCCTTTGTCAGACACATATGTTGATTTAATAGCCTTGGAAAAGTTTACTCACAAAATCATATTCCAAGGCACTAAATCCTAAGCTAGTTTGTGCACCCTAGAAAATAAAATCGTGACTAATCAATTTTAAATTATAGCATTATTTTTAATGGTTGTATTTACTTAAAAAGGTATGGTAGTGAAACTCATGATGTTATGACTGAGCAAGTAAAGTAAATATGAGTACAATGCAAAGTCCTAACTTCAATTTTCAATGAATGATATGCTTCTTAACACGATGCAATTTTCAATTTCAACTCTGAAATTATGAAATAAAAATGGAATATTTCTTTACATGCACTAAGCTAATGACAAAGACTCAAAATATCAAAATGTCAAGTAATGCAAAATGCCTAATATTTTTGTATTTTCAATATAAGAAAAATGAAAATGCATGGACTGAACAACAACTTGATATATAAAAACTCTACTGTGTATAGAAAGAGATAACTGAAGTAGGATACCAAGGAGAAAAACACCCAACCCAATGTACAAGGACAATCAAAATGAAAATGTGATGAGAAAGACTCGGCCCAAAAATTCAACCCAAGACAGGTTTCCTGTCATCCCACAGACACTCAATAGTCACTACAGAGACCCAAGAAGACTCAACAAACATCAAAACCTACCCAGCAACCACCAAACCCTGCAAACCAGCACAAGAGATTGATGTACGCGACTTTTCAAGGAAACAAAGCGTATGTACGCAACTTTCAGAAGGATAGCATGCGTATATACGCGATTGTCAAGCAAAAAATCGCGTATATGTTTCAAAAAAAAATCTAGGCAAAGGAGAAGGCTGAAAGACTCAAACCCAAAGTGAACAGAGGCTGTCAAGAAATGATACGACAAGAAACGCAATAGGAACGAGATAAATCTAAGGATAAAAGCACTCTAAACCCTAATAAAGAAGATCAATCCCCAGTATGGTCGCCAATTTTGTTACGAGAAAAATCTCTCTATGGCTAGGGTAAACCACAACAGACGGAAATGAATGCAGAAATAAAGTCTATTCTCAAGTATGCTATATAAAAAAATATGCTAGCAAGACAAGATAAAAGGACTACCTCGTCCAAACGCTCGATGAAGTCCACCATTGAGCACTTGACCCAAAGCAATATACCTGCAACTAGTTCTCAACAACCAAGCAAAGAAAGCATGTGGTGATAATATATGATGTTAGCACATTTGATAGCATAATCCATTAATATACATAACAAATATGCCCATGGATAATAATTCAAATATTTGCGAGATGTCAATTAGATGGGAAAAGAGTATTTCTATTAATATATGATTACCCGTAGTGAAAAAGTTACAGATTTTTGTGTCAGCATGGTTTGAAACCAAGAAACTAAGTTCCTTCCAGCTGGGCCTCCACCACTTCAATCCTCCACCAAAGGCAAGCTCATAGAATAGAGACAATGAAGTTCTCAATCAATAAGGGAAGAGCTCGGGGGATGAACACTGTGTTCAAACTTAAAGGACAAAGGGATGCTGACTCAATATGAAGTAAATAATTCCTCTAGAGTAACTTTGCTCTCAAAGTTGAATTCTTTCTCCTTTTTTTCATAGTTCGGAATTGGCCCATTTATAGCCTTCAAATGGAACTGAAGGGCTGATTCAGAACATTTATAGTATATGGAAGGCCAAGGATCATATATCTCATGTCGTGACATTGAAACCTAACACCATTTTTCATTTTTGGGCACAAATCCCGATGTACGCGGGTTGTATTTGGTGCAACCTGCGTATATGCATGTTGTATAGTAGGCAATGTGCGTACATGTGGAAAAAAAATGTATTTTTAGCTCTGGGATTTGCAAAAAAGGATGAAAAGTCTGCATAGGGAAATGGAAAAAGGCCTTCTATGCAAGATTGCATAAGGTGAGGCAAATCTTGCTATAACAACTATTCAAGGATATAATAGAAGAAGAAACAGCCAAAGCAATTTTGAGCTTGGAACCTTACAAAGCCCTTGGACCTGATGGTTTTCCAATCAGATTTTATCGATCCTTCTAGTACATTATCAAGCGGGATCTGAAGAAAATGCTAAAATATTCCCTTCACAAACAGAAAATCGGAGGAGCAACAAATTCCAACTTTCTAGCTCTAATCCCCAAATATTCTAATCCCTCCAATTTCTCTCGCTTCCATCCCATTTACCTTTGTAACTCCTCATACAAAATCCTCACCAATATCATCTCAACTCGGCTCAATCCCCTGCTACCAAAGCTAATTTCATAAAATCGAGGTGGTTTTTTAAAGGACAAACAGATAATAGACAATATTGTGCTAGTTCAAGAATCCATTCATTCTAACAACAAATCTACAGTCCCGGGAATGGTTGTTAAACTCAACATGGAAAATGCTTTTGACCAGTTCAAGCACTCTTTTCTACTCTCAGTTCCCAAAGCGTATGGTTTCTCCGAAAACTTCATTAATTGGATCAGAGCCTACATCAATGCGCCCTGGATCTCCCCTCTCCTCAATGGGCGACCTTCGCAATTCTTCAAGGCCAACAGAGGCCTTCGTCAAGGATGTCCCCTTTCCCCCTTTCTCTACATCCTCTTAGTTGACTTTCTCAGTCGTAGACTAGAAAAAGAACAAAAAAAGGGCAAACTCCCTGATTTACTTATAGCGAGAGGGGTCAATGAAATAAATCACTCCCAATTTGCAGATGACACTCTTCTCTTGGGATCATCTTCTATCTGTATCGTCATCTTCTTTCAGAAAATTCTTAGTTCCTTCCTAGCGGCCTCAGGTGGTAAACTAAATATTTCTAAGTGCAGGATATATGGGTGGCATGTTCCAAGGCACTTAAAAGAGCAAATTGCTAGAATTTTTGGCTTCCCCATTATCACAACCTTGAACCACTTTAAATATTTTGGAATGCCAATTTTCCTTACCTCTTATGGTTCTTCAGCTTGGCAAGAAGTATTTGGGAAAATTTTAGCAAGAATACAAAACCGGGGAGGTCACTGGCTTAACCCTGCAGGGAAATCAGTTCTTATCAAATTGGTTCTCTCTTCCCTTTCTATTTTCCAATGTTCAGGTTTGTTATCCCCCAAAGGTATTCTGGATAAAATCTCTAGAGCGCTCTGAAGCTTCCTTTGGGCAGGCGGGAAAACGAACACTAAAAAGTTCCATCGTCTGAATTGGAAACAAGTCTTCCAACCCCTTAACAAAGGAGGGATTGCTATCAGGGACCCAACTCTAATGAATACCTCTCTGGGAGCAAAAAATCCTTGGCGTTTAATCACAGGTAATGTAGATTGGTGGAAAGAAACACTTCTAGCCAAATATTTGAATTCCTCCAGGCCGTGTTGTTTCGATGGTCCCATCCCCTCCCTTCCCAGTTCTCCAATTTGGCGCCTCCTAAAAATGCCTCCCCTCTAATCAAAGACAAACTCTCCTGGGCCTCGGGGAATGGAGTGCAAATTGACATTTGGAATGATCGTATCCTAGATCGTGAACCCCTGAAAAACCTAGCAACTCTCCACCCTCTCAATGACTAGTGCTTCTCAATTGGTCTCTCCCTCCTTAAGGATTTCTTCCAATGGAATTCGGATGGGCATTGGATCAATCGGAAGTTGCCCAACACCCCTAACCATATCAGTTCTCTTCTTCCCACATTCTTCAATAACCTTGTTGGAAGCGCTCCCTCTAGTCGGACCTCATCTAATTCCCGCAGCTGGGGTGGAAAAACCTTTTCTATCAAAGATGGTTACACTCTCTTGCTTTCTGAAACACAAGGTCCCACATCTTCCAAGATCTGGAAAGAACTCTGGTCCAGTATGTTGCTGCCCGAAGTAAACATTTTATGTTGGTTGTTGGTCCATGGTAAAATTCTAACAGCAGAAAACCTCCTAAAACATGGAATACAAGGTCCCTCTCTTTGCCCCTTTTTCCTCTCAACGTCCGAATCCATCCTCTGTCTCTTTCTCGAATGCCATTTCTCCTCCCAAATTTGGAATCTCATCTACCTCCCCCTCTCTCATCACCCCCCTCTCCCCGAGAACTAGAATGATCTTTTCATTTCTTGGAAACAAAGATATGTTGCCAACTTCAAAAATAAGAAACAGTTTACTCTTCTCTGGAGGAAAATCCCCAAATTCATCTGCTGGGAACTCTGGCTAGCTCGCAATCAAGCCATTTTCCGCGAGAAGCTTCCCCTGGTGCATAGCATCTTCGCTAAAATTTGTGGATTAGGTGCAGAAGTTTTCAATTTCAAAGCAATCAGATACGACCTTCCAGACACTTTGGAACAGAGTGAAGAATATTGGGTTTATTACATTCGGGGATTCCCAACCACATCCTTCACTCCTCCCATGCAAAAAACAAAAAGTCAAGAATGACAGCTTCGTCTCAACAACAACAAATTTTTTCAATGGAAAAGGCAACAACACACTTTCTTGCTTTTCTTTGATGGAGCTGCAACAGGTAACCCAGGGGTGGTAGGTGCGAGGGGAGTCATTTATGATTCCGATGGACAAAAGGTAGTTGATTTTTCTTGGGGCTTGAGGCAAAATACCAACAATAGAGAAGAAACTCTAGCAGTGTACATGGGTTTAAAAATAGCTCATGCACGAAGCATCCGATCTCTCGTGGTGCTAGGGAACTCTAAAATAGTCATAAAGGATCTCTTAGGCCTCTCAATCTCTGCAGCTCAATCTTCCAATGGCCTTTTCTCGCGAATAAACACCTTGAAACAAATCTTCATCAGATTACACTTTTTTCATATCCTCCGCTCTCAAAACACTGAAGCAGATCGTCTAGCTAAAGCTACAAAATCCTTAGAACGAAGCCACCTCGTCAGTAACCAAATCATCTCTTATGATTGGCTAACTAAACCTTGCCCGTGTGACCCATCTCCCTCTCACAACTCATGACTTTTTCCTTCTGACCCCTTTTTCTCCCCTAAC
>JASDQU010249851.1:4703-16650 GCA_032191745.1 Picea mariana | reverse complement strand
TAAAAGTCTAGATCACTTGTGAGCAAGTGTCCTCAAAGAATAAGTTTTCTCAGTGCGGCAGAGTGGGATGTTACAATTTCTCTATCTTTGATTGAGTTGTGTAATATCATTCTTGGTTCTTTAGCTTTTGCAAGGAGCGCACAATGGAACGTTGGAATTTCTGTAGCCAGCGCAAGGAGTGAGCATTTGAATCTCTCTGTCGAGTTCAGAGAAGAGCGTGCCAGGTGGGCACATCCAAATAGTTTTCAAAATCAAGAAGATCCTCAGAGTTACTGAACACACTAGAGGAAATATTATGCAGAGGAAGCACATAACCGAACTATTGAAGATTCTGTAGAAGCTCTCCCAGGTGGGAATCAGGTGACTGGAAGTTGTCCACCACCCAAGAACTCACGAGCATAGAAATGTGATTAAGTATAGAGGAGCGAAAATAAAGTGAGCAAAGAAATTTATGCTTCACATAAGAACACTTTGTCTGATAATTATCAAGCGATAGAAACACATGAGAGTTCGATAGGGCCTAGCTGGGAACCGATGGGAACAAAGTTTTCTAAGTATGGAAATGGACATCGGTCGGTCAGACTCGTGATCTAAAGATATAGATGGATATAGAATTTGTGAGTCCGCAACACCAGGAACACGCACAAGTATAGAAGAGGAAAAAAAAAGGGAGTAAACAACTTTATGAATCACACAACAACACTTGGTATTTAGTATGGAAAGGTGGGTCAGTCAGATGGATTTATTGTAGGCAGAGTAAGGCTTGTGAGTTCGAGGAGTCCAGGCTCAAATTGTAAATAACCAAATTTTTGGGTGCAATATGTATACCTGAACATGGGGCATGGGAGTTCGATAGTGCCTACGTGGGAACCCGCGGCCATAAAATTGGCTAAGTATGGAAACGAACAATGGTCGGTCTGACGCGTGATGTGAATATATAGACGTATATAGAATGAAAAATAGATAATACAGGGAAATAAGAAAAGGGAAGCATGAGTAAGTATAGAATAGGAAAAATAAAGGGAGAAAACAAATGTATGCGTCACACAACAACACTTAGTATGATACTTATCAAGCTATAGAAACAAATCAACTATGGGAAAAACATTTTCAACCATGGAATATAGTTGGACCTCAACAAACCCTAGTTCAAGATAAAAGATATGTTATTTATATCTATCTCAACAAGAAATAGACAAATATATGACTTGGCACATTTATATGCAAGAATTCAGATGGATTAATCATAGGTAGAGAGAGGCTTGGGAGTTTGAGACTAGGGTCGAATTGTAGATCATTGAAGTTTCAGGTGCAAGATGTATATCGCGAAAACGGGGCATGAGAGTTCGATGGAGCCTACGCAGGAACCCACATCCATAAAATTGGCTAAGTATGAAACCGAACGGTGGTCGATCGGACTCGTGATGTAAAGATATAGAGGGACATAAAATTTCTCACTCCGCCATCCTAGGAACCCACGAGCATAGACATGGGACTAAGTATAGAACCATAAACAGATAATAGAAGGGAAGAAGAAAAGGGAAAATGGGTAAGTATAGAAGAGGAAAAAGAAAGGGAGCAAAGAACTATATGCCTCACACAACAACACTTAGTGTGATAATTATCAAGCGATAAAAACACATCAATTATGGGAAAAATATTCTCAGCCATGGAATATAGTTGGAGTTCAACAGACCCTAGTTAACGTTAAAAGAGTCGTTGTTTATATCTATTTCAACAAGCAATAGACAAAATATATGACCTCACATTATTACATGCAAGCATATTCTAAAATATGACAAGCTTCAATATATGCACAAATTGGACAATGTTTGCAGATCATAATTTTTCTAATCATACCTCTTAGTATCTAGACCATCTACTATGATGGAGGTTTCACTTCTACTTGTCGATAGTTCCTGCGAACTAAAAAGCATGCAGTGTAAACAAAATAAACATTTTTACCATGACATAGTAGAATAAATAACTGTGGATATTTGTTTCGTAAACATAGCAATAACATAATCTATGAATCCTTACCTTCATCATTGTCCTTGTGTTGATGTTTGTGGGGGCTCACTACCCATGTCCATGTCACTTCTGAGACAGTGGTTATGAACATATGTATATTTTTCATACTCATTATGGATGTGCATTAGGCATATGCATTTTATCTGATGTGGAACAATTGGAGTCATACATTTTGCAATTTTGTACACCAACTTTTTATCAGATGAGACACATAATGCTCCATCCTTATGTTTAATTATTGTGTTCTTGTTTGAATTTATCAATACAGAGAATACAATGGACATGAAAGCATGCTTCTACGTAGGAAAACATGAAGAAAATATGGAGTACAAATTTATTTATTTCAAGATAGCGGCACAGAAACTACAATTTACATGAAGATAAGTTAATATACAGAAAGATATGGAGTATCCAAGGAAAAAAGAAAAGAAGAGTTGCAAACCAGCGGAACAAGTATAGATAGAGTAAATGAAAAACAATTGGATATGGAATACAAGTAGAAGTACGCACCTTTGCATGGATTATTCTACATTTATGGTTAAGATTTATTTTCCTTGTCTAGTTTTCCTATTTGTTTCAATGAAAAAAAGTACAAAACAACGTAAGTTGACATGTAAGGAAAAATCAATGAATATGTACATACAGTAAATAAAATAGAATAAAAGGAATAAAGTAACAGAGAGTGTTAGAAGAATGTACCATTTTTTTTTTCATCCATGTTTGTGTATATGTAAAAATTTGCTTAAATTTTTTTTGTGTCGAAAATCAATTCCAAACGAGGGAAAACTAAGAAGTTGGATAACTTGGTTTTTTGTAACGAGCTAGATATATATGCTTTGAAACATAGAAATATGATTTTGCAACATGCTTGATGTAGATATCATGACTCAATTGAAATACCAATTGTATCGTGATCAGACCAGTATGTGTACAAACGAGGGAAAACTAAGAAGTCAAATAAAATGGTTTTCTGCAACAATCTAGACATATATGCTATGAAACATAGAAATATGATTTTGCAATATGTTTGATGTATGTCTCATAATTCAAGTGCAATACCAATTGTATCGTGATCAGACCAGTAAGTGTCTAAGATAAAGACGTTGTATTGAGAAATGGACACCTTAGACAATACATGGTCAATACCTGCGTTTTGTACATGGTTTATGTTGTTCAAAAGAAAGTTGAGACTGTATTTGCACCTGTAATTTTCCAATTCTTTTGTTCTGGCATTATTTTGTAGCATGTCAATATTGAAGTCTCCTACAATGACAATGGTTTCTCTGAGATGCAAATGGTCTAATACATTGGAAATAACATTTAGTATGTTTGAGTATGTTGCATGCAGAGCAACATAGAGATTTAGTATTGCAATTTCTGATTCATGGAGAAATACTTTTGTGAGCACCATCTCAACATTTTTTTCTTCGAAATGTATATGTTCCAAAATTGTTACATGTTTTTTCACTAATATCATCACCCTATGTGTAATGTAACTCGATATGCAATTGTGATTTTGAAATTGTTTGTTTTGCATGCATAATGTCATGTATGTTTCCTGTAAGCACAAAATATCATATTGCATTGTTTCATAGTCATTGAGTATATCATCCATGTGTGCATGTAGGTTGCGTGTGTTAAGTGAGAGAATTGATAGAGATGAGTTTGTTTGTATGGATTGGTAATCATATTGTAGATGCCACTTTGTGGTAGTCCTAAGGCGTTGCATCTCAATATCAACTTTGTGTTTGACTTTCAAGTTATCTTTTATAAAAGAACTTATTAAATAAAAGGAGTCTATACTTATGACATGGGACAATGTTGTGTATACAAGTCCATGTATTTGAATTCTAGCATATGTGCACATGCAATTTTAATTGGAAATTGTTTTCGAATATTCTGTTGAACTGTCTTTGTCAATGTTCATACTGGTTTTGATATTCACAAGATAGGTGTCCAATCGTTTGTAGTTTTTGAATTATATAGATAAACCAACTTGTTTGCTTATCGGTGAACTATATTAGGTTCATGGAACTTAATCCATAGGACATCCAATTTTTTTGTTTTGGTATAGCCTTTGACTATTCCATCTGCACCATTGACCAAGCCATCATATGAATCATATTTACAGGCATATATTTCAACCAACATGTCTAATTCCAGGACAAGTTGCAAAGGAAAAGTAGTTGTATTTTGTTGACGTGGCATATTTCCATGGTTGTCTTCTTCGAGGTCAATTGAATTGATGATGATATCATCGCCATGCATAATCAATAGCATGTACCTGTTATGCATTGCAACATACCTATTCATGAAGAACATGTAAGGGAAGGTTGGGTCTGTTGGTTCAAGTCACATGCACCTTCAATTGATATATGTTAAGTCATCATGTGTTTGGTTGTTTGTCCACATTCTATTCAGAATTACAATAAATGTTTCATCTGTAATTCAAATCATTTTATATTGTCTTTCAAGAATTCATGCATCACTGTTTTCATATTGACTGTAGGTTGTTCAAATATCAAAGAATCTCGGATGGGTTGTGCCTGGTAAATATCCCCACAAAATATGATGTCGATGTTTCCAAAGTATTTCGTGTGCACATGTTTTATGTTTCTTAGTTGATTTTGAATGCAATACAAGAAGTGACTTCCAATCAAAGATGCCTCATATATGAAGAAAAGTTGCAGTTCGTCATAAATCTTAGACAAGGTATCTAACATTTCCTTGTTGAGTGGAAGAAACTGTGACTTGTTAAAAAGCATAAAAAATGCAGACTGGGTTGTTGTTCCCCCTGCATTATATGTATCTTTTCATGTGTATGAAACTATGAGCCCCTTTGGTTTCATAAGATCAGAAGAATTGTTTGAACCATATATTCGTATAAGCATTTGGAATAGTACTTTCCCCATTAATGTCTTTCATGTTCCCGCTCCACCTGTAAGGAACAAGTGTAAAAGGGTGTGCATATTCAAGCACTTTTGAAGCGCAATGTCCTTTAGAATTGTTTTATTTTCTCAATTCAACAAACTTTTGATTCTGTGGTATTCATTATGTTCAATAAGGAAATGATGTTTTGTGACTTCAAAACCAATATTGATACTTTTTTATTAAATAACTTTCATTCTTTCTGATTATATATACAACGATTTCCCATTTATTTATATTCCTTGAAAGTAAATAAGAGAACCTAGCATATGGCTTCAATTTCACTTCATTTGTTGTTATTCTACTTGAGCAACAATAAATTTGTTTTTTTCTAAGATAGTACAGAAATTGCTCCTGCAGATAAGCTTTACACAATGAATATTTCTCTTACTAGGGTTTTTTACTACAATCAAAAGTTACTCATGTTAGTTTATTTCCTTATAAATGCAAATAAGAATTATATAGAGATAAAAAATTAAACTATTTGCAAATAATGAAAGTAACAAACTACCTAAAGATTCTTTGGTTATATATTACTCTGTATTTTATTTTTATATAATAATTTTCTTTAGCAATAAAATATTAATAAAATACTCTGTGAAAGTAAAGATTAGCATCAAACTAATATGAAAACCATTTCACCAATAACCTAAATTGTAAATATTAGAGATAATAATTCTAAAGAAATTAAATGACAAAACTGAATACACATATTTGAACCACAAAGATTTACTCGTATAAATTGAGGAGAGAGTCTAGCTCCTCCCAACCTTAGAATAGAGCAGCTGTAGTCTGATAACTCTCACCACCCCCAAGCCAAATACTTTATTCCATAGGAAAATGATAATGTCAAGAACCTTCTCTAGGAAATTTCCAAAACTTGGGTCTCTCTCAGAACCACCAAGCTCTAACTCTATAGAAGTACTCAGTGATGTCATGTTTACACCATACATGTTTCCTCTCCCTTGTTTTACCGAGGTGAGAATAATGGAATTCCTAGGTATTTTTCTTTCTTTTTTCAAGTTAGCCTTCTCCCTAACTCTTGGGATTCTTGGGTTAACTTCTTGCTAGCTTGTTTCCTAACATCCCACACTCTTGGAGGTAGGTCCACACATGTCCGCATGGACAACAATCACTTTTTCCCTTGTGGTTTCTATCATTTTTTCACTTTTCCCATGGAATAATGTATTTCTCTTATCATAGTTGGGTTCTCTCATCATTTATCTCAAGTAATTTTAAATAAAATAAAATAAAAATAATATTTACATAAATATTTTTCACCATCAATTGTCTATGGTGATCAAAATGTTAATCAATTTTTTTCCAAATGTCATAATTCAATAACCACAACCCCATAAATCTATTGAAAGATAAATCATATTTAGGATCATGGGTTTCCTGAAAAAAATGGAAAGGGCACTAAGGTGAAAATAACGTGGTCCCAAGGATTGGATGTGGGAATAATTCTAGGATTTATGAACCTCTCAATAGGCACCTTCATAATAAAGGCATCATAACTTTAGTAGAATCTTCAACTACAACTTAAACACTATGACATGTGCCTTTTAGAACAAGACGATGAACTAAGTTGGTATAAGAATGCAACATAAGGGATAGTTATAGTGAATCTAGGTTACATAACTAAAATTAGTGAGAATGTGGGAGATGAAAGATAGTGGTGGTGGAAGGTAACATGAAATTTATGATGTCCATTAAAATTCAATATCTTCCCTTGGTTTGCTTTGGCAAACAAAGTTTTAATATGGGATAATGTACAAAAGAGAAGTTGGATTAGACCTAGTTGGTGTTATTTCTGCAAGAGTGATAGTGAATGAGCAAATCTCCCTTTTGTCCATTATTGATTTATAAATGTTGTTTGGAATGAAATGTTTCAAAATTTCAATATACAAATAATGGGGATAAATTAACCTTGTTAGAATGTTTTGAATCTTGGTTTTTTGATATAAATGTCTGTACTTTTAAGGCTCTTCCATGTTCTGTTATTTGGGTAATTTAAGTATTAAGAAACAGTATGATCTTTGAAGGTTTCTAGGAAAAAACTGGAAGAATCACAAATCAAAATATTCTTTGGTGAATTAATGAAGCCTCTTAAACAAAGATTAGAGCAAGTTTTCTCCAAAGCTTGGCCTCCTAAGGAAATTATAAGATAATAGGCCATGTTTCCCACATCAAAGTCAAATATGTCATATCACACTTTCATATAAGCTAAGCTAATATAAGATTATAGGATGAGAGTTAAAAATAATAATGACAAGTATAGATTATTATGCATAATCAATAAATGATAATAAATACAACACAATAAATAATTGTTATTCATATAATAAAAAAGTAGAATAAATAGTTTATTAATATATGATAATTATATATAATAATAGTTTATAATATAGTCATAATCTAATAATATTGAATATATAATATTCTAGTATGAGTTAATAATTCTATTACAATAATACTATGAATGAATGTGAATGTGGAAACACTAGAATAAATATATAATATGATCTAATAATATATTATATATAATATATTAGAAGAAAATGACTATTTTTTGTTGTGTAAATTGCATTTATCATAAATGGATTCAATATGCTAAAAAAGCCCTAGGGCACTCGGATTATACAAACCTAGAAACTCAAATATGCAGATCCAACCATTCCTCAGAGAAAAGAATAACCAAAATCTAGAATGTTTAGACTAAGCTTATATAATATAGTCATAATATAATATGAATTATTAACTACAATAAAATAATACTATAAATGTGTACATATGAAAATGTCAAATATTTATTAATACTTATTAAATTATAATCTAAATGTGAATGTGGAAAATGTGTTAGAAGATATTTTTAATAATAATTAAAGATGAAAAAGTCAACACATAATACAAATTAATACTATGAATTAACCATTCTATAAAAACTATATAATACTAAATTAATAATGTTATTGAAAATTTATAAATACTAATTAAATATTATATAATAATTATATAATATTACAAGTTAATAACTATACAATATGTTTTATTATATAATAATATTATAATATCAATACATGGACAAATGTAATACTAAATTAATAACTCTATTGAAAATTTATAAATACAAATTAAATATTATATAATATTACAAGTTAATAACTATACAATATGTTTTATTATATAATAATATTATAATATCAATAAACTATTAATATATAGAACACAAGTAGTGTGAGGGGATTGGCATGCGGACGGTTATAGTGATAACACTCATAACATGACCAAGTGTCAAACAATAATCAAAGTACTAATAATATAAAATATTCCACAATCATTGTTGACTTTTATATGTTCAATTTAATGATTATCATTGAATCAAATATTTTAAATTTCATTAATTACTAAACTTACAACTCAGCAATCATGATTTTTCTTATAAGCCCAATTTTTGAGAAAATTTTCAGGGATGCATGTCCAAGGATCCATGATTCCTTAATATAGATCATTCTATATCATAGGGAGTTTTTGCTCGAAAATGTCACTCCATGTTAGTGTAGAGAGAGAATCATTCTCTTTCTCAAAAGTTCACATGAGTTTCCTTTGAAGTATGGGTTTGGGATTAAAACCAAAAATAGAACAGTACTTTATGCACTATGGATCTTTCTCAAATATCCATTGGAACAATAGCTAATCCAGATTGTAGTTTATTCTAAACTCGTACTATATTGGTAAAGAATATTTGGATGAAATTTATTCCATCCATGTTTAGAGGGACTTATACACTTTCAAAAGAATCCATGACATTTCAAGAAGGGAGGTCAAGGATAATAACCGAGTTGTGCAAAAGAGTACTTATTTTATGGGTAATTTGTGTACTTTTTTGTTGTGAAGCTATATAAGAACTAAAGAGAGTTTAGATTATATTTTGGACTATTTTAGATTTTATAATGAAAATTTTTGTGTTAGTTCAGAAGAATCATATAAGGATGCAATGTTAAGGTGTAGGTCACTATAGTGTACATGTTTTTCTTATCAAGTTCTCTAGGCCAATAAATATGTGTTTGAATTCTTCTTTGAAATATCAATACAAAGAATCTTTTTTTCAGAAAAAAAATTGTGCATAAATTTTTTAATTTATAATCCATCTTAGTATGCACAAAATTGTAAATTTTAATACCAATGTATCTGAATCATATGTAAACTATTAAATTTCAATTCTAATCTACAATTATGTAGAAAATTTAAAATACTAACATTTAATATGAAACTTAGTTTCTTAAATAAAAATATAAGTAAATTATACTTGTAAATTTAAAAAGTTGCATAACCCAAGATTATATATGGCATAAGGGCACACAAGTTGGTAAAATATCTATAAATAACTTAAAATTACAAAGTTATTTATACAAAAGGTGTACAATTATAGAGGTGTTATAATGAGCAGAACCATTATTGAGAATGACACAAGTCTATTTTTATTATCAAAATAAAACTTTGAAAGTTTATTGAATCTAATATAATCCAACCATCTTCCCACAACACAAAAATAGGAGTAACCTCCCCATAAAAAAATAAAATAAGGTAGAAGTATAGTATCTAAATACAACTAAAACAAACATATAATCGAATCCTAATAAAACTTACACATGAAAAAAAATACCTGTTGTATCAAAAATAGTGTATCTAATACCATTGTTTTAGCAACCAACCACATACCAAGTTTTAACATCCAGTTTTGGATTAATTGAGTACAAAAACTGCATTATTTAATAAAGGATAGCAAAATAATACACTATAAGATGTATTGTGTTTAAGATTGACTAATCACTTTCCTATTGAGTACTACATACAATATACCCATTGTCATCTTCAACGATTACTACACTTGAACTTTTCCTCTCATTAATTGATCTCACCAAATGATTTGGAAAGGTATTTTTCCATACATATGTACTATTGATAGGAACAACTTCTTTATCTATGTCACAAGGCTTTCCATATTCTCCACTTTTAAGAAATTGTGTTGCTTTTTTAAGTACAGGATGCTTTTCAATGATGCCAAACCCAGGTAAGTAAATTTTATCACAATGAACAATATGTCTTTGCCAAATTAGGGCCAGCAAGCCATGTGATCTCAAATCTACACATACACTTCTCCTCACCATGTAAATTAATATGCTTGTTTCGAAAAACCTGCACCAAAATATCTCTAGTTAGTTATACTTTATTATGGTTCTTTGAAAAGATCACAAAATAATACTTTTATATATATTTCTATTTGTGGATGAATAAATTATCACTACTTAGAGGAAAGCATAACATAAAAATCATATATATTTCTATATACAAAGTAAACCATCAATGTTTATCCACATGTTGTCATCTTATCAATAATATAATATTAGTAGGATACAAGAATTGACTACATTAACACAGATTTAGAATGACCACAGATCACAATTACCATGACAATAATGAGTATAGTTATTTTAAAAGGAAAAATATGATAAAAGTTTTAGTACAAAATTCATTTTCTATCCAAGCAAACTCTATATCTTTAGCTATATTCATATATATACACACACACACACACACACACAAATTTAACTATATGATGATAATGATATTTAAAAAAATAAATAATATATATCCAAATTAAACTTTAAAAGAAAAAATGAAAATGTAATCTTACCTTTTCTAAGCAAGCATCATAATATCTATTGGCCATGTTATTAGGACATCCAACAACTTCATTTAAAAGGCCTCCATGGTCGGCTGGTGGTGAATAAGAGACCATTACATAACCCATTGGTATCAGTTTCCATCATTCTCCATCTTTCAGCTGAGTGGCGGGACGACGAAATTTCACATACAAATCATCTACATTTCGTAACTTTGCCAAATGAATTTCTTCATCCCTTTTCTCTTGCAATATTTCATAATGAACCATTAGTTTTGAATCTTGTAGACTAATGGAAACAGTATACCATCCCTCATCCCCATTGCCTGGCATGTAGTCAAGGAGAGCACTGTTTGGATTACCACATACAAATTGGACTATATGATGATAATGATATTTTAAAAAAAAATAATATATATCTAAATTAAACTTTAAAAGAAAAAATGAAAATGTAATCTTACCTTTTCTGAGAAAGCATCATAATATCTATTGGCCATGTTATTAGGACATCCAACAACTTCATTTAAAAGGCCTCGATGGTTGGCTGGTGGTGAATAAGAGACCATTACATACCCCATTGGTATCAGTTTCCATCATTCTCCATCTTTCAGGTGAGTGGCGGGATGACGAAATTTCACATACAAATCATCTACATTTCGTAACTTTGCCAAATGAATTTCTTCATCCCTTTTCTCTTGCAATATTTCATAATGAACCATTAGTTTTGAATCTTGTAGACTAATGGAAACAGTATACCATCCCTCATCCCCATTGCCTGGCATGTAGTCAAGGAGAGCACTATTTGGATTACCACATACAATATATCCATTCTCATCTTCAACAATTGATACGCCTGAAATATTCTTGTTAGTACTAGGTACTACCAAATAATTTGTAGAGGATTTTTTCCATAACTTTCTGGGAGGCACACTCACTGAGGGTAAAGAATAATGATGAGCAATACCAAAGTCATTTGGATTCACATCGTTATTATGAGACTTGTTATATTTTTTACTTTTAAGTAATTTCGTTGCTTCCCTCAGAACTTGGTGATTTTCAACATTACAAAATTGAAGTATATAAATGCTTTTACAATGAACATTAGCTCTTTCTTCCACATGTGGGCTAGCAAGCCATATAATTTTAAATGTACACCTACAATTCTCTTTACCACCTTCAGTGATATGCTTGACTCTTGATACCTGCACCCGACCAAATATATATAGTTACTCAATATTCTATTGCTATTAAATTAGAAAATATATATAAAATGGAATTTCGATGAAATCAGATAATATATTA
>JASDQU010249850.1:18393-28825 GCA_032191745.1 Picea mariana | reverse complement strand
TAAACTAAATCAAAGTTTAAATAGCCAACCTACATCCAAAATTTTAGAGTTTTATTATTGTCATAAGTTATACCAAGCACATCCCTTATAATAATTTTGATCACTTAAATGGAAATTTGTGCCAATGATCAACTTTAACTAAATCAAAGTATGAGTAGCCAACCTACATCCAAGATTTGAGAGGTCTATTATTGTCATACCCCAAGCCTTACTAATTGTAACATCCCTTATAATGATTTTGATCACTTAAATGAGAATAAATAGGAATCAACCCGTTTATAAGTTCATGTACAATTTCATAATGTCAAGTTCACGTTACAATCCTTTGTGAAGTTGAGCTAGATATAATTGTTATGTCAAGTTCTTGTCACCGTCTTTTGTGAGATTGAGCTGGATATAATTGTTATCATGACTAGATATAATTTTTATAGCGACTTAAAGTCACAATGATACCCATATAATACGTGATCGTGCAGACCTTTCAAGCTCGCTACAAAGTATAATTTGAGGGTAACAAGGAATCATTGCTTTTTGAAGTCTACCCCGATGTGATGTATTGCATGATCTTCCGGAAAGGGATGTGCCCAATGCAAAGTAGAATTTGAAGTTGACGTCGAATCTTTTATTTTTGGGCTGTAATGCGTTTCCCTCTCCAAACCATCATATGTTTTAGTGCAGCCTTTTACTTCGC
This sequence comes from Picea mariana, assembly GCA_032191745.1. Classification (NCBI taxonomy): domain Eukaryota; kingdom Viridiplantae; phylum Streptophyta; class Pinopsida; order Pinales; family Pinaceae; genus Picea; species Picea mariana. The sequence continues at coordinate 28,134 of JASDQU010249850.1, read as the reverse complement.
TCACGGCCGTTGGATCTGATCGGTGGCGTTTCTATATTTACAACAGCTGTCTTTCCGCTGTTGGCCCTCCTTCAGTGCAACCTTTCAATGCGATTCATGGCGTCAAAATTAAACCTATGTCGCTTTTGTGATGGAAATGATGGATAATGAAAGGATTTTCTGATAATCATGCCGTCAAATTTTTGGAGAAATTGAGGCAATCAGTCTCAACAAATTAATGGATTAAAAAACCATTATCGGTTTCCCCGCCCGTGAGCTCGTTTTCTTGCGAGGGCCTAGAACCGACGTCATCATCCACATCCGACGGTCCATATCGTGTTAACTGTTTCGCTCCATTTGCCGACAATGCGAATCCGACAAGACTAATATTCACTAAATACATTATGAATTATSGGTAGTGTGATCTTTAAATGTCATATGACCTTTATTCAAGGTAATATTTCCCTCCCTCCTTAGTAATCAATGCTACACCTTTTTCTTCAAATCACTCTCTCACATTACCATTGGTACCATTGAATGAAAAGTTTTAACATTAAATGCAATATATAGAGTTCCTATTTGAAGGATCTTTCTTTCTCTTTGGAATTTATCTTTGAAAGGTTACAAAATAATGGCATAACTTTTTCATGTATTGGAATGGACGTAAGAAGAGGTTTTGGTCCATTTCAAAGTTTTCCGTCAATTCTTTGTCTTTGGAATTTACTTTCGAAAGGTTACAAAATAATGGTATAATTTTTTCATGTCTTGGAATGGACGTAAGAAGAGGTCTTGGTTCATTTCAAAGTTTTCCGTCATTTTTCCTATGACAAGTCTATTTGCATTTGTTTTTCATGCTTGTTCATCATAACTCGTATTTCCATTCCAATGACCTTTCAGTCATTACGACCACATGCAACACAAAGTTTGTGTAAATATTTTTTATTTTTTTTAAGAAGGCAAGTAACAACGATAACAATTAATCAACACAACTTGACGATGAACAAAATGCACGCAATTCAGGAAACAAACAATAACGACCCAGCATACTAGCACATCATCAACTAGACGAAACATGAGATAATCAACAGACGAAAAATAAAAGTGACTACTCGCCCGTCCTACCCTGCTAGGTTAGGACCTCCAAGACATCAATACTGACATCAATTACAAAGAACAACATGCCCACATCAAGAAGCACAAGACCCTAGCCAGGTTATCATTCGCATCTATCAATCAGGGCACGCAATGATCCCCTCATCAGGAATCATGTCGTCACATGGCGATAGGCGTGACTGTAACCATGGCGCAACATATCATATCTAGACCTTTAACCCAAGTAAAATCCCACGCGCTAGGAGACCGAATTAACTGTCAATAAAAACACGACGACTATACCCAAGCACCCAATCAGAAGTCAACAAGACGCAAGGCAACATCATTCAAATTTAAATTGTGCAACTAACCGAAGGATTTCTTGTTTTCCTACAAGGCAATCATATGTGGTGTAACAACTATGACCAACAACCATTTACAATTCAACTTAAAGAACAAAGTACATAGTAACCAATTAAATGTTAAACTATTAATCAATTTAGCTAATAAAATTGTTAAACCCTCAACCATTAATCTTACGCAAGCCATTAAAATATTACAAAATAACCATAAACCATTAGTTGTTAAACCATTATGACTAAGTGCAAATGAGTGATCTTTCCCTACGATGACACGTTAATAAAAGTAAATATGCCTAACAGATAAACAAAAGTAATATGCGAAAACACAATGTTCATAAAAATACCTTAATTGTAAAACACACAACTGATCTAAACAGTTTAACCACAATAGTGGGTCCCATGCCTTAATTTCATCCGCCCAAGCCATTGCATAAAACATTCCTAATTTACAACCTGCCAGTGATAACCCCTAACAATAGAAATCTCTGTGTGATTCGTTAAGTCTCGGTGTAGTCAATTAAATCGCAATGCAATGCATTACAATCTCTGGTAATTATTATAGGGTATAAAATTATGGACACAATCAACCAAGATTCTAGGATAGAAAATTACCTTACCAGCGGTCAGTGAGGGTTAATCTCAACAAGGAAATAACTAATATTAAATGTGGATTATAAAGCCATAATATGTAGTCTGACAGGTCCACTCTCACAAGAGAGACCTGGGTTCAATTCCCCACAATGGAATCTGTTTATATCTAAACCCTTTTTGCAGTAATCAAAACAATTTTATAAAAGGGCAAACATTCTCATTGTTTTATTCTTGTAGTAAACGGTTGGATATTCTGGGTGACTTGTCATACTTTTTTCAATAAATTTTGTACATTACTATTTTAAATAGAAAATTCAATATACAGCAAGGAGCGCGAGCATTCAAAACCCATTCTCTGCCAATATCAACCTTAAAAAACAAACCATAATTCCATTGTACTTCATCCGGAAGCCCAGTTACTACACATATGAAAACAATTTGTCATAGAGGCCTTTTAACAGAAATTTGGGTCCAGATCTTCTTCGTGGAGAAACAAAAAATGGAACAACACATAATTATAAGCATCTTCCCTGCAGTTTTTAGCCAGATGTCATGGCTAGTATCCTCAATGGGTTTTAATCATTTGAGCTATCAGATAGTGGCTGGGAGATGGGTGTTAATCATATGAGCTATCGGATAGTGGCTGGGAGATGGGTGTTAATCATATGAGCTATCGAATAGTAGCTGGTAGCTGGGTGTTAATCATATGAGTTATTCTTAACGCCCAAGAGAGAATTATTTTCTAGGTGGAGAAAAGATCCAACAGTTATTATCCATGCACAGGAAAGAAGGTCATTTGAATCTAAATATTTAACACCCGAGTGAAACACAATTGATTAAGCTCCTAGCTAACTACTCATGAACGAACTAATAACTTAAAGGATAAATGAACAAAAGATAAAAACCCAATTTTTCTTTGTATTAAAAGCAGTTAAAAAAATGCAGAGAAGTCATTTACATTTAGAGTTTGGGTTCCTCATTGGAAATCAATCAAAACTACAGTGAGCATAAGGCTGGGATAACTTTGAATTCTCTCATCATAAAAAGTTGGGATCTTAAAGACAAATTCGCTAAAAAAAAAATGAAATCTTTGAATAGTATTACGCTGAATAAAGCATAAATTTTAACACAATATAAGTACCTTAACTGGAGGTGTAGGAACATAATCTAACTACCCTTCAACCAAATTTCACAAGTGTAAATTGTCAGGATATAAAATTAAATAAATTTTTAACACAGTGACGCATGGATCCTTTAGACGTTAGAGAGATGCATATACAGGGAATTTAACTACCATTCAATACAAATATATACATGTGTACCGTAGCCAAATGTGAATGCTTTGAAGTCATTGTCTCACATGCGTGCGCTCTGTGCAGCTGTTGCTTGCCAACCGATGTGACTGTGACATCCCCTTCAGGTACGACTCCTACGATGTACAACCATTAAAAGCACCCTTAATAATTTTTCTTTTTTTTTTGTGTGTGTAGGAAGGTAAATGATGACATTAAACTCAAGAACGCAACATGACAACAAACACTAGACATGCAACTCACGCACCAACAACATGACGACCTAGCATAGAAGCAGATCAAGCAGCTGGAAGCAATGTACGACACTCAACCGATGAAGAATAAGAATGAATACCCGCCCGTCCTACCCTGCAATGGTTAGGACCTCCAGGACACATAAGAAATGCTCAAGCCCAGGTTCCCATCGATTTTGACCATTTAAGGTCTCAAGGCTTGTGACTGTTCTGAGGAACAAGGAGGTGTCTACATCCTACCCGACACAAGCAGACCAAGACTACTAAGCTAAGGACAATCATCCTAACAACCCAACACACCCGAAATTAATTACACCAGTAACTAGAACCCTTACAGCGAGCAAAACCAATCACATTGAACGTTTACAAACCATGTACAAACATTAATTAATATTAAACAACAACCCCCTCAATGGGAAGCGTAAGCTAAAAATGACTTCGTCAACACCCCAACCATTAATCCAGGCTAAAAAGGTCAATATCTATGATTTAAATTGGTGCAAATTATAGATCAATTAACCCATCTAAAATCCATTAGTCAACGAGTTACCAGCCAAACTTAACATGAATTACGACTTCAAATTTAGCGAATCTGAGTTACCAATTAGGCAATATCTATAAATCCAACTAACATCAATTACACATCTAATTTAGCACGTCTAATTTACAATCTAGTCTTTGGTCACCATACTAATTTAATCATTATTACAACCTACATGGACAATTCTATAAAATTTCGAATCTCCATCCAGCTAGCCATAAATTTGAATAACAACATTAACATTCTTCGAGTGGAATGCTAACATTAGCACTTATGAACAGTCAAACCTCAACATTAGTGTAGCTATATTGACCAAACTAACCACACTAGTTGTTTAATATCATTGAGGAGGAAACTGCCAGCTAATAACATTGTTGTAGCAATCAACAAGTAATTACATATCTGTTACCTAACCATTTATTATAGAGGATAGCAAGACAAGTACACAACAATTAACATGACTATCATTTAGCAAAGGCAAGGCAAAATACAAGATTGGTATCACTTAACTCATTGTGGCAATTAGTCATAAGAAGGATCCCCTTTACAACATTAAGAAACGTCCCAACAGGTATAAGGTTGTGAGAAGTTCATAAGGTTACTCACAATTATAAAGCGCAAAATACAGATTACTACTGAAAAACACTATTAACCATTAAAATTGTGGGATATGCTAGTGTTTAAAGTCAACATCTTTAAATTAAATCCTACCCTTTAAAACAAAAGAAGATGGATAACTAGTGCAAATCCTGTGAAGCTTCATAAATAACATTCCGATATTAGTGACTTATAAAAACCACAAGGAGCTAGGAAGAGGTGTAAACACAAAATGCCGCAAGGCACAACACAGAAAATTGAGAAGCGATATCCAACCCATGGGGGTTATCTGGCATAATTTCAAAATTTAATTTGAACCATTGTGTTGTTCTGGACAGGAAGGCAATTTGGTATTTAATCTTGAGAAACCTCCAATATGAAAACTAAAATTCACTTGCATCTAGACTTACGAAAGCAAAAAAACCTAAAGGATTGCAAGGGTACCAAGGCAGATTAGTCTACAGAAGTAATTCACCATTATTGATATTTTAGGTATCAGGATGAGGTTGTCACAAAGTAGCTCAACAGTGGCTAGTAACGCCAGTTGTCCCAACGCATATCGTCAATCAAATTCAGGGATGCTGGATTCACTTCCATTATGGAAGTCACAACCACTCCAATCACAAAAGCGCAGGATTAATTTTAACCCTATCATCTACATTCTACAGCTGTCAATTGGTTAATTACACACGACAATGCCTCAAAACGCCAAGTAACAAGGCATCAACAACAGTATTTGTTTTTTTTGCAAAACGCAGTCTCCTCCAGGGGAATTCGCTCAGAAACATATGTATTAGCACAACAATACTCTTAAAGCAACTAGCAGCCCAAACTCAGCCTAACACGCTGCCACACCAAAACCAAAATGCAGGCAGGTGAAGGAGGCAAGGACTCATGCGGATCGGCCACTCAATGAGAAAAAAAAAGGGGAAATCGTTCTGAAATGATTCTATATCAGAGGGAAAAAGAATAAACTTGTCCTGTCTACAACCTCAACACTGCGCTGATGGACCAATCAACAACAAAAATTAATGATCTGGAACGACTGACTGAAGGGAGAAATTCAGGAACACTGTAAAGAATATAGACTCGCTATGACAACATTTAAATTCATAAAATCCATATTAAAACACCCAAAATTAAAGGGAGTAGATGCAAGGGCTGAAAATTAACAAGGGTAAACGTAAACGCCCAGGGCTAAGACGTTGTTCAAAATTGCTTAGGTAAACACCGGGTCAAACTCTATCCGACAAATAAAAACGTAGGTATTAACCATGTCGTCTATGGATAATACTTTCGATGTCTAAAAAAATAACTATGTTGTTGTCTATCCAAAAACAATTTTTTTTTGACTAAGATAAGTTTAAATTTCTGTCAACACCACTCACCACACATGAAACCATGCACTGTAATCAATCTTAGCCAATACTAAACAAAACCCAACTGTATACAACCATCGCAGGCACGCAATAATTAATCACCATTGAGGTGTAAGGGACATCGCTGGTAAAGATCTATAAAAAGGAGACTAATGACACATAACAAAAAATGTTGTCCAAAAAATGGACAGTTAGACACTGAAACTATCCAAGTGTAGTCAACAAAATAAAGGTAAAACACAGAGTAAATTTCTTTTGGGGAGGACATAACAATAACCGTGGCAGATTTACTCCGCACGAACAGGCGCAAGGACCCTCAGTCAGCCAAGAAAAACAAAATAGGTAGATGTCTAATAGGTGCGTCTTTCACTCATCATCCTCACACAGAAAAACAGGGCGTTGAGATCCATAAGGCTTTTAACGCCAAGGTGACTACCATAGATTAGGCTCCTGGTCGACTACTCAGGAGAGGAATGGCGAGCTAGGGAGGAAAGTTAAACAACCATGAAGGTCACCATCAAAACACAACAAGGTGGTCTAGACATGCGGGAAACGATGGCAATGAGAATCAACAATCATCGAGTTGGGCTAATAATGTTTCAGTCATCAAATTAAAAAAAACATCAGTTTACTTCTTCATTAAATAAGCAGATCCAAGCATAAGTCCTAATACAATCTACCATACAAAAATGAAGGGAGAATATCGTTGCCTAATCGCCCGCTCTGAATGACGTCCCGTGCGCTTCGTGCAACTTCTGCTTGCTGACTGGTGAGACTTCATCGGTACCTCCCAACTAGGGGTACTCTTCTTCCCCCTTAGCCCCCTGAGTTGCAAAGGGGCCACACACTCACTATCCAGAGATTTTGACTAGCTCCCAGCTCGCCTCGTAAAGTTGAGCTACCACTCCTCACCGAGCTGGGTATCCCAACTCACACAAGTTAAGTCAGTCAAATGGATATTTCTACAGTGTAACGTTACGCAAACAGAAGAAGATCCTTCATCCTTCTCCTTCCTTCATTATATAGAGTTTCGAACATCCTTTCTTTCCTAAAATCTCTTTTAATTAAAGTTTTAAAAATAAATTCCTAAAAATTCTTCTTCGTACAAGTGTCCCCCATCCCCTACATTCCTCCATAATTTAATTTCTTTAATTAATTAATTATCTTTATTTCCCTCACCCACCTAGAGGTACTCCTAGAATCACTCCTAGGTGTCCCCAAATTCTTTTACAGGTTTTAATGGCTTTCCCTATTATTAATTTGCTAGTTCAATTTAAATTAGAAAGCTCTTAAATGGTATATACCTTTCTAAGTTTGACTTTCCGTTTTTTCCCTTATGTTCCCCTTTTTCCCTTTTTATGTTTACCTCTTTTCCTAGTTTCCTAAATTTTTAGATTTTTCCCTGTTTCCCCTTTTTGTTAGAACTCAAAAAGGAAGGTGTGGAAATTAGCCCCCCCCTTTTTCCCTTTTCTCGTTAAATTGATATATTTTAAATTATCATATAATAAAAAAAAAACGATTAATTCCCTTTTTAAATTTTAATCGAACAGATTTTTTTTTTTATAAACAATTAATTTCTTACTCCCTTCGTGTTACAAGATTTAACAAAGTTCATAATTATTATTTATGTGGTTTTTATTTTTATTATTATTATATATATATTTTTTATAGAGAGATAAAATTTTACCACTAGCATAGTTTAGACTTAAACCTTAAATTTTTGTGATAGGCGACATTTTATTAGGGAATTTTTTTTTTTTAATTCTTATCACATTAATCATCCTAAGGCTATCTAGGTTCATTCATCTATCATCAACACCACGACGTGCCCTTCAGGACGCACTAGGTGCTCCAAGGGTGCCACTCGCCCTAATTTGTTTCCCTTGCACGACATGCCCTTCACGATGCACTACGTGCTCCAAGGGTGCCACTCGCCTCTTGATTGACTTGGTAGACATCAAAAACCCCTAGAGTCAATACTCCTCTAGGTGAACTTGTGGGAGACTAAGGGCCTCTAAGGAATAATCCCCCGCCTTATTGTGCGCCCCTTAGAATCATCGTGAGCGACTGTCGCAGTCTGCCCTCACGACATCGTGGGTCCTCTTGAACTAGGTAAACGTTAACCTATAGTTCAAGCCATGGCGGGAGTGCTAGTATGATGTGGCAGGGATGTTGTCCACACCTCTCCCTCAACATCTTTGGTAGTCGTGCGTGACCCATTTACTCCACATATGAGTCTGGTCGGCAAGCTATTGTCAGCCTGCATCATCAACAAATCATGTCAGAATATATCCATATCATGTCAACTAATCAGATGCACTAATATGATAGTAATACAATCAAACCCCAATGGTACACTCCCTGACTCGATCCAGAGTCTTAGGGGTTCCATCAATGCCTCTGCATCCTTGAGGTCCAAAATCCTGCACACTCAGTAAAACGGTGTCAATAGCACCTATCTATGTCAATGTAGTAAAACAACATGTCATCAACCCATAACGCCTCATAATCAAAATCAAAAGTTTTAATAGCATAATAAACCAGATCACTTGTGAGAAAGTGTCCTCAAAGAATAAGTTCGCTCAGTGCGCCAGAGCGGGATGTTACATACACCCCCTCTTGGACTAAACTTCGTCTTGAAGTTTCATAGTATATATGCCAAAATAAAGTGTATCACAGTATCATATGTCTATCTATCAAACAAAAATGGAAACTACTGACGCATATCATATGCATCCTCCTAGGTCACCGAGTGCGGACTATAATTGTCCCACTGGACCTTGACCTTCTCTATCATTCGAAGTTGTAGCTGTCGAATGCGATGATGCAAGATGTGGATCGGCTCAGCCATGAGTGCCCCCTCATCTAATACCTGCAAGGAACTCATGTCAATAACATGTGTAGGATCACTAATATAATGTCTCAAAATAGATACATGAAAAAAATCATGCATACGCCTCAAAGAATCAGACAAGGCTAGTCGATAGGCCATGAGCCCCTTTCTCTCCACAATCTTGAAAGGTCCCACGAACATAGGAGAGAGTTTAGCTACCTTCCCAAGCTTGATCAAACTCTTATGTAGTTTAACCCGCAAGAAGACTCGATCGCCGACCTTGTAACTACGGTCGACACGGTGTGCATTGGCATAACTCTTCTGTCGATCCTGCACTTCTTTAATCCTTTGTCTTATTGTTTGCATTTGTTCTTCCATTTCTTGGATAGCTTTTGGTCCCACTAGGACCCTATACTCAAGCCAATCCCAACTCAAAGTCGTGCGACATGGTCGCTCGTAAAGAAACTCGAAAGGCACCATATTAATGGTGCTCTGGTAACTGTTGTTGTAAGCGAACTCCACTAGAGGCAAGAATTCTTCCCAACGCTTTTGTTTGTCCATCACGTACATGCGCAATATGTCCTCCAAGGTTTGGTTCGTTCATTCGGTCTACCCATCAGTCTCCAGGTGATACGCAATACTAAAGTTAAGTTGGGTTCCCAAGGCCTCTTGGAAAATCGTCCAAAATCGTCTAGTAAACACCGATCCTCGATCGGATATAATCCTCTTATCCATGCCATGCAACCTCACAATATCACTGATGAAAACTCTAGCTATGTCAGGTGCCTGATACATCATACGCACAAGAATAAAGTGAGCAC
>JASDQU010249839.1:5762-16396 GCA_032191745.1 Picea mariana | reverse complement strand
TATATATATATATATATATATATATATATTCTACCACAAGTATCACTTAGACCTAGATTTTATTTCCTAGGCTAGGTGACATTTTATTAGGGAAATTGTTTTAAATATTTCTTATCACACTAATCGTTCTAAGTCCATCTAGGTTTATTCACTTATTAGTTAGCAACACGATGTGCCCTTCATGGCATGCTAGGTGCTCCAAGGGTGCAACTCATCTCATTTTGTTTCCCTTGTGTGGCGTTCCCTTCAGGATGCACTACATGCTCCAAGGGTGCCACTCGCCTCTTTCCATTTTTCTTGCGTGATCTGCCCTTCAAGATGCACTACGTGCTCTAAGGGTGCCACTCACCTCTTTCCAATTTTACTTGCGCGACATTCCCTTCAGGATGCACTCTATGATCCAAGTGTGCCACTCGCCTCTTGACTGACTTGGTAGACATAAAAAACCCCTGGAGTCAATAATCCATCAGGTGATCTTATGGGAGACTATGGGCCTCTAAGGAATAATTCCCCTACCTTATTGCACAAACCTTAGAATCACCGTGAGCGACTATTGCAGTCTACTATCACAGCATCGTGGGTCTTCTCGAACCAGGTATTCGTTAACCTATAGTTCGATCCACGACGAGAGTGCTAGTAGGCTATGGTAGGGCTTCTATCCACACCTCTCCCTCAACGTCTTTGGTAGTCGTGCATGACCCCTCTACTCCACATGTTAGTCCGGTCGACAAGCTATCGTCATCTTGCATCATCAATGAATCATGTCAGAAATACAGTCAATCATCATAACATCTAATCAGATGTGCATATGTCATATCAACAATAATAAAAAACCAATAGCTCACTCCCTGACTCGATCCAAAGTCTAAGGGGTTTCATCGATGCCTCTGCATCCTCGCGGTCCAAAATCCTGCACACTCAGGAAAATTTAGTCAATAGCACATGTCTATGTCAATACAACAGCATAACATGTCATCAATCCATAATGCCTCATAATCATAATCAACGACCAATAGTATAATAATATGGATCACTTGTAAGCAAGTGTTCTCAAAGAATAAGTTTGCTTAGTGTGTGCAAGAACGAGATGTTACATACACCCCCTATTGGTATAAACTTTGTCCTGAAGTTTCACAGTATATAAGTGCCGAAATAAATGTATCACAGTGTCATAAGTCTATCTATCAACCAAAAATGGAAACTACTGGCGCATATCATATGCGTCCTCCTAGGTCGCTAAGTGCAGACTATAGTTGTCCCATTAGACCTTGACCTCATCTACTGTTCGATGCCATAGCTGTCAAATGCGATGATCCAGGATGTGGATCGTCTCATCCGTGAGTGCCCCCTCATCCGATACATGTAAGGAACTCATGTCAACAATATGCGTACGATCACTAATATAATGTCTCAAAATAGATACGTGAAAAAAATTGTGCATACGCCTCAAAGAATCAGGCAAGGCTAGTCGATAGGCCACAGGCCCCTTCCTCTCCACAATCTTGAAAGGTCCCATGAACCTAGGAGATATTTTAGCTCCCTTTCCAAACTTGATCAAACTCTTATGCGGTTTTACTCACAAGAAGACTCAATCACTTACTTCGTAACTACGTTCGACATGGTGTGCATCGACATAACTCTTTTGTCGATCCTATGCTTATTTGATCCTTTGTCTTATTGTTTGCATTTGATCTTCCATTTCTTGGATCGCTTCTGGTCCCAACAAGACCCTATCCTCAAGCCGATCCTAACTCAGAGGCATCCAACATGGTCGTCCATAAAGGAACTCAAAAGGCGCCATCTTAATGGTTCTTTGGTAACTATTGTTATAGGTGAATTCTACTAGTGGCAAGAATTCTTCCCAACGCTTCTATTGGTCCATCACGTACATGTGTAACATGTCTTCCAAGGTCTAGTTTGTTCGTTTGGTTTGCACATCAATCTCCGGGTGATACGCAGTACTAAAGTTAAGTTGGGTTCCCAAGGCCTCTTGGAAACTAGTCCAAAATTGTCCAATAAATACTGATCCTCAATCGGATATAATCCTCTTATGTACGCCATGTAGCCTCACAATATCACTGATGAAAACTCTAGCTATGTCAGGTGCCTGATACATGGTACACAGGAATAAAATGAGCACTTTTCGTCAGAGTGTCAACTACCACAAAAATTGAGTCATGTCTCCTTGCTGTCAGTGGAAATCCAACAATGAAATCCATTGAAATAACCTCCCATTTCGATTTCGGAATAGCATATGGTTGTAGTAGTCCTACCGGATGTCTATGTTCAACGTTTACTTGCTCACATTCTAGACATCTAGCCACATAGTTGACTATGTATGCCTTCATTCCCTTCCAAAATAATAAGGGTTTAAGGTCTACCCTCATCTTCGTGACTCCGGGGTGGGCCATCAATACTTCTCTATGAGCCTCATTTAGGATCAAGCTCCTCAACTCGTCATTCGGTGGTACGTAAATCTGATTTTTAAACCTCAATAATCCATCGTCATCAAACATAAATCCTTCAAATCTTGGTACCATCATTATGTTTTGTCTGATAAAATCCTCGACCTCTTTGTACCATTCATTGTCGTGCTATAAAGTTAGAATATTTTCACGTAGATTCATCTGAAGAGGAAACACCAAAACTATGTGTGGTCTCCGAGTCAATGCATCTGCCACTCAGTTCACTGTTCCTTTTATGCAAGAAATTTCGAAATCATACTTGCTAAGAAGTTCCGACCAACGTCGTTGTCATGCGTTCAGGTCTCTTTGTGTAAATATGTGTTGTAGTCCAAAGTGGTCTATATTTAGTTCAAATTTTCGTCCAACAAGGTAGTGTTTCCAAACCTTCAAGGCATAAAAAATGGATAACAACTCCAAATCGTGCATTGCATAGTTCTCCTCATGCATTCTCAGTTTCCTCGAGATGTAAGTGATCATTCGACCGTCTTGCATCAAGACTCCGCCTAAGCCTTTATTGGATGCGTCAGTGCATACCAAGAAGTCCGTGTCCATGTCAGGGACCTTTAGTATCGGTGTCATTGTCAACAACTCCTTGAGCCTCCGAAATTATTCCACACATTTCTTAGTCAAAACAAAATTCTTGTTCTTCTTCTGCAATTTTGTGATCGGATTTGCTATCTTCAAAAATCCCTCGACGAACCATCGATAGTATCCTACTAAACCAATGAATTTGCACACTTCGGAGATATTCATCGGCACAAGCCATTCCATAATGGCCTCAACCTTTACTGGATCCACAAAAATACCTTCACTGGAGATGACATGCCCTACGTAGTGAATCTTCGATTGGTAAAATGAGAATTTGGACAATTTCCCATACAATTTGTGCTCTCGCAGACACTGTAGTACCAAGCGTAAGTGCTCGTCATGCTCCTTCGTCGTCCAAGAGTATCAAAATATCGTCAATGAATACTTGGACAAACCTGTCCAAGTACTCGCAGAACACCCCTTTCATCAAACTCATAAACACCCCTGGGGCGTTTGTCAGTCCAAATGGTAAAATAGTAAACTTGTAATCTGCAAACCTCATCTTAAAGGCGGTCTTAGGGACATTATCCTCTTTGATTCGTAACTAGTGACACCCTGATCGAAAATCGATCTTGGAAAATACCGTCACACCCTTCATATGATCGAATAGATCATCAATCCTTGGCAATGGATACTGATTCTTGATCATTTCCTTATTCAATTGATGGTAGTTAATGTAGAGTCTCCATGACCCATCCTTCTTTCGTATAAAAATATCAGGTGCACCCCATAGTGACACACTCAAATGTATTAGTCCCAGGTCCAACAACTCTTTCAGTTGCATTCTTGTCGGGCCCTGACCAAGTTTTGGGAGATCCTTGGTCAATTTTAGCCTATTTTGGGACTTCGACATCTTGTCTAAGACATAGCACAAGAGCGCAAGACAAAGCATATATCGCGGGATATCGACCCCTTTTTGGGATTAGGGATTATGTAACGGGTATGGGATGTCGACCCATGGGTTTACCCATGTTTAGGCCTTTTTTGTAAAGTATAAATAAGTATCTAGGTGACATAAGTAGGGGGGACGATAAGATAAGTGCTAAGTGCAAGTATGGTTTTTACATGTTCTGTGCATATTGTGAGAAACTTGTAGAGCTAAGTGCAAGTGGTTGTAACTGATTGTGAAAGGCTTTGTGCTAGACCTAGCTCGGAGAAGGAGGATCTGGCGAGGTGCACGCAGATCTCTTGTCCTATGCAGAGTAGGGTTTTATAGTGGCTCTATTCATGTAGATGACTGATTGAAGCTAATAAAGAAGAAGAGTTGGTAGACATAGCCCCAGGGTGGGGCTGAACCATGTAAATACTGTGTTATTCTGCTCTGTGCGATGTTATGATGTGTTTATGTCTTTACTTGCTAAGTGATTTAATACAGATAGATAGACAGATTTGTTTATGCTTTGTTCTTATTATGAATCTGGATGCTAGATCTGACATAGGTGAATGTTCTTAGTGCTTGAATCTGCTAGATCTGATCCAGTTATTTATGCTAAGTGATTAAATACATTAGATCGGGGTGAATGTTGTGATGCTCTATTTTCTCTGCGGAGTAGATATTGGTTAAATAATGATGAAATAACGGTGCTAAGTGATCTATCAAGTATTATAATCACATATCTGTGTCCCAGCTAAGGTTGCAGACACATGAGTCCTGCAACCACCCCTACCTCTACCTTGGGTGAGACTTCATCTGCTTCACAGGTGTTTCCGAAAGGGCTGGTAGTTAGGGATTTCTTGGTCTTCCCCTGTGCCATCAAATGGTTCCTTTGCTAGGACCTGAAGCTGTGATTGCTGGGAACTGAGGAAGAAGAATATTTGTGCAAAGATCCAACCTGAAATTGTGAAAGCTCTGTGCGTAGATCTGTTTCTCTAATGTGCAGTACTCTACTTAGTTTGACAAGCTCTGTGCTAAGGAAAAGAAGTCTGATCTGAAGAAAAGAGGTAAGATATGAAATATTTGTGCTCTAAGAAAGGTAAAAGTGAGAATTTTTTTATTAAAAGAGGTAAGATCTGAAATCTCTGTGCTCTGATAAAGGTAAGAATATTGAAAAGTTCTAGATCTGAAAGATTTGTGCTCTGTAGAAGTAAGATAAGTTGAAATATTTGTTTCAACAGTATGGATCTAGGTATGTTTGATAGATTCTATCCTGGCTTGAAAACTAGGGTACTAATAGATGAAACAAGATTTGATATGAGTAGATCTAATAAGAATAGTGAAAAATATGTTATACCTATGCATAGAAAGAATGTTTGGACTAATAAGTGCATGCAGGATCCTAGAAAGAAATGTTTACAGGTTAGCTACCATGATCCTAGCACGTAGTACAGGAAAGGTTGGGGATCATTTAAAATAAAGAGAGGATTAACCCTTTGTTACAATTGTAGAAGACCGGGACATCTTGCTAAGGAATTCCCTGGGAGAAGACATAGTTGTCTTTCTTGTAAAGCTACGAACCATGAAGTATTGGATTTCCCTAGAATGATTGCTAGGGTTGAAAGAATGAACATGAACCAAGAAAACCCTAAGGCAGATCCATAAACTAAACCCATAGATGAAAGAAACCCTGAATGACCACCGACATGTCTGATTATCAAAGATCTTCAAAGAAAAAAAATGCCTTGAAGAAAGAATAGGAGACTTCGACATTGATTGTGTTCTAGATGAGGAAACACAGGTGAATATCATGACAGAGAGAAATTGGGAAGCTATAGGGAGGCATGCTATGATTCATTCATCATGAGGAATAGGACTATTCAAAGGAAAGTTGATAAACCTATCTGGAAATCTCACCCGGATACCTATGAATGCCAATGGAACTTCGAAAGAGGAATATTTTGAGATTATTAAATTTATTGAGAACAATTCCCCATTTACCATGTTACTAGGAAAACCTTGGATTGAAAGAGGTCATGCCAAAAGGAAAGAAGAAGAAGAAGTTTTAGAACAAAAGAAGAAAGAGTTAAAAGAATTCATGACTAGAAGGATCACACACTTGATTGAAGAACATAAGAAAATATTGAATCTATTTAACACCAGAGACCCGGATGTCAAAGTTGCAAGAACACTAGAAGACCCACAGAAGATTGAAGTACCTATTCCAAATAAAGAAGAATAATTACCCTTGAATCTTAGGAAAGAATCTCAACAATGTGAAATAACTATGCCAAAAGAAGATAAGAATCAGAACAGAAAAAGGAATACTGAGACGAAGCTCACTGGGAAGAAGGCTAGAAAGCTAAGTAAGAAGAGAGCTAATATCAACAAGTTGCAGAAGGTTCTAGAGGGAACCTTGCAGAAGGAAAATTTTCAAAATTGGAGCTTCACCGAGATATCAGAACAATGACACATGGCACTTCGCCACGGCGAAGCAATATATCCATTGAGGATATTATAACTGTTATACCAATGCTCCAAATGGGTAGAAAGACATTTATGGTCAAACAATTCACCATCTGACTGTTGGGACCGCACCATAACGGAAAAAACAGAGTTAATGAAGGCTTCATACTCGTTGAAAGTGACTCATTGTCGAGTTACCTATTTATCCTGTCGTGCTTTTCCCCGAGAACACTTTTTCCAATCAAGAGTTTGAGCCCGCAGACTAAGTTGATTTTTCACAGTGACCATCGCACTCTTGCTCTCTATCCAATTATTGTGTCTAAGTTACCCTTTGAACCTGAGATTGCTAACCTCGAGCGTGTATGTTGGACGAGTTGAGCACTGCAGAGAAAGTTGTTGAAGAAGTTTTGATCAACCTCATGATTGAAAGAGTCATGTCGATGTCTACAGGTGTACAAGAATCATTGACAAGAGGACTGTCAGCCTCTCCGTCCACTACTCACGGAGCCGGACCATCCTGGCCATAAGATGAAAAGCGAACCAAGCACATGGATGATCTAGCAAATGCCAAATTTATCCCGACCATATTACCTGCCTATATACTAACTTTGAGTGGTGTAATAAATCGAGACAGCGTGCCTAGAGATTTTGAATACACCGTAGTTACAGTGTACCTCCCAAAGGGGATGTGCACAGTTCGAGTAGACCAAGATAATATTGCAACGTTGAAGTTTAGCGACTTCAACCTCAAAGAGCACAAAGTCTATAACATGCTCACCCGACATAAGTACCTGACCAGAACTAAGGGGAAGAATTTGAAGATAATCCCCCAGTTGTGTACTATGAACCTCGCGCATTCCACGTTGCTGAATGTATGAAGGTTCCCTACTTTGGTAGACACCAGGAAGTCAATGCCTATGTCAAGATGCTGCTTTCTTGTTACCATGGTGGCTATTTGTGGCTAAAATAACGTATAATAGTTGATTCAATGCTGATCAATCAGATCACATGGTTGAGTATGCAAGAACCTGATCCATAAGAGTTTTACCTAGGAAATGCCATGGATCTCACTCTAGAACAGAAGATCAAGGACACTTATGGCGATGTCAAAAAGGGAACACGAGGCTACAAGGTATATTCTATCCAAAGTGGAACAGTGTGCCTCGCCTATCATCTGATTGAAGGGAAGTTAGTATGAAAGAACCGACCTACCCAAGTCACTGGTTCTATAGTCGACCTCGCAGGGAAGTGCGCAGAAGGCCTTCAGATCAACTAGGTGAATTACCTGGTGAACTAGTTGGAAATCGACTATAGAGAAGCACAAGATGAAGGATATGAATTTCATTTCAGCTGGCTCTTGATCCTTATAGATTTTATTTCCTCGAAGATGCCGGAAGGTGCGACCTTCTCAAACATCGAGCCTTTTGAACCACTAGACATGAAGCTCAATACATTGTGGTATTCAAGAGATATGAATAAACAGTGGCAATCAAATGTTGTTTTTCATACCTACTAAAATCAGTTGAAGATAGTCGTACAGTCCGAGCCTCGCACGACTCTGAAAACTCTACACCGTTTCAGGGCTTTGATGAAGTTCAGCGCAGATCGACATTTTATTTACATCACAGGGCACACCGACGAACACAAGCAATAGCTTCAATCCTACTATAAGATGATGGAGGAGGAATTGGAGGATATCACTAAGGATTAGTCAATGGACCTACTTATTCCAGTAGACCTTGAAGATATATCCGACATCGATAGCCCATAAATAGTGCAGGATACCCCGGACCTAGCAAGACAAAGAAGACTGAAGAGGTCCAAGGATTAGACAATGCATCCGTAAAGACTGCTTCCATATCACTAGAGCAAGGAGGTGATGTCGAAGAGTTAGATGACAAAGAATTCAAAGAGAAACAAGGAGACGAGGTTGATCCCCTGAAGAAGAGGAAAGGTTTGCCTCTGAAACCTTTCTCCCAAAAGAAATCGAAGGCCACCATGACCAAGATATAGACTGTCCTCACCTTCAATGAATTCGACTTCCTCATAGTAGCACTACAAGATGCTTCATTGGAAATAGTAGAGAAACAAGAAGCAAAGCAAGAGGAGATGTATGATCGAATTGAGACTAAACTCTGAGGGGTACAACAGGCCCTACAGTCCAGCCATGCAGTCTCCACTACGCTGGGAGAACCAGAATTGGTAGATGTTCCAACCCAATTCCACCACCTAGCTGATACAGTCGAAGCTCTCCTTCGATGAGTACAAGAAGAAATAGAGAAAGCCACCCAAGCTTTGACACAAGTACAAGGAGTACTCATAGAGAAACACAATGTTGCAGAACATGAAAATCATGAACTCCAAGCGAAGTTTGATGAAGAAAAAGAATAGCTACAAAAATAAAAGGAACAGTTTCTCACAGAGCAACTCGAAGTAAAAGAATCGATCAACATAGAACTTCACTCTGTGATAGTATTAGAAATCAAGGCAGAATATTGAGTTACACAACAGGTGAACCAGCTCGCAAAAGCCATCTAGTAGCTATAGCAATGCATAGAATATTTGGAGCTACGCACTGTACCTGAGACCCCACAAGATGTCAGAGACCAAAGAGAAGAAACCGCCTGGAGCGCAGTTGAAAAGCTAAAGGCTCTTACATGGGAATGTAAGAAAATCACTGACCGCGGTGCCCAGACCTATGAACAACTCACAGAGAACCTAGAATTGAAGGCACTAGAGTCGCAGCTCCAAGAGGCAAAGTATCAAGCCGAAAAGATACAGGTGCAGTTGAAGCCCCTGTCAGTTGTGGAAAGAATGAAGTGATCCCAAGAGAAGCAAACCACCTAGGAGCATATCCACACTATCCATAGCAGAGCTATGGAAGTAACTCAGAGGCTCGAACTTGTACAAGATAAGGCGTATCAATTGTTTACAGAGGTAGAAGGCCAAGGAGCAGAGCTAGAGTGGGTTTTCACTACAACTGAACAACATCTAGAAGGACCTATCAATGATGCACTCATCCAAGAGTTTGTTGAACAGGAGGCCGTGGCACAAAAACAATTCAAAGTAGATCAAGACATTCGAAGCATAACTAGTCAAACTAGAGTGACTCGGGACAAGTCACAGGTGAGTGTTGGGGGTTTCCCTTGACCAAGTTTTGGGAGATCCTTGGTCAAGTTTGACCTATTTTGGGACTTTGAAATCTTGTCAAAGATGGAGCATAAGACGAAGCAAAGATCGCGGGATCTTGACCCCTTTTTGGGTCCTTTTGTGGGATTAGGGATTATGTAATGGGTATGAAATGTCATCCCATGGGTTTACCCATGTTTAGGCATATTTTGTAAAGTATAAATAAGTAGCTAGGTGACATAAGTAGGGGGGTCGATAAGCTAAGTGCTAAGTGCAAGTATGGTTTGTAGATTCTCTATGCATATTGTGAGAAATTTGTAGAGCTAAGTGCAAGTGGTTGTAACTAACTATGAAAGGCTTTGTGCTAGACCTAGCTCGGGGAAGGAGGATCTGGCGAGGTGCACATAGATATCATGTCCTATACAGAGTAGGGTTTTATAGTGGATCTGTGCATGTAGATGAATGGTCGAAGCTAATAAAGAAGAAGAGTTGGTCCATGTAGCCCCAGGGTGGGGGTGAACCATGTAAATACTGTGTTATTCTGCTCCGTGTGATGTTCTTATGTGTTTATGTCTTTACTTACTAAGTTCTTTAATATATATAGATAGACATATTTGTTTATGATTTGTGCTTATGATGAATATGGATGCTATATCTGACATAGGTGAATGTGCTTAGTGCTTGAATCTGCTAGATCTGATCCAGTTATTTATGCTAAGTGCTTAAATACATTAGATTAGGGTGAATGTTGTGATGGTCTATTTTCTCTGCGGAGTAGATATTGGTTACATAATGATAAAATAACAGTCCTAAGTTCTCTATCAAGTATTATAAACACAGATCTATGTCCCAGCTAAGGTTGCAGACATTGAGTCCTGGAACTACCCCTGCCTCTACCTCGGTTGAGACTTCATCTGCTTCACAGGTGTTGCCGAAAGGGCTGGTAGTTAGCATTTTTTTGGTGCATTGTTGTAGCGTTGAACCATGGGTCTGCCTCTGTTCCAACAATTCTCAACTCCTATAACTCCGGGGTTGACATACGATAAGGCATTCTCGCTATTGGTTCAATCCCTAGTTTTAGGTGTATGGTAAATTCTGATTCCCTCTCAGGC
>JASDQU010249833.1:0-16553 GCA_032191745.1 Picea mariana | reverse complement strand
GTGTAGTACTTCTTTGTGTTTGTCTCCACGTGCAGTGATGTAGATAAAATGAATGTATGTGTGGAACTTCACAAATGGCCTAAACCTGTGCAGGGTGTTAGGTGTTATACAAGGGACAACCTCAATAGCCCTCTTTAACTGTAGGTAGTAGGTGTGGAACACAACGTTGTTGGAGTTACTTCACACACACCTAGGATTTATTTTTTCTAAGGTTTTTCCTAGTTTATTAGTCATAATTAGTCACTATCTAGTCTCCTATATTTTAGGGGAGAATATTCCACCTAGAGAATATTCTCTTTCAGTTGACACTTCAGTTTGACTAGTTGAGTTGAGTTTAGATGTTGCATTGGTTTTGTCACCATGCAACATTGGGATCATCACCATGCTAATGTGAACTTGCCTGGGGATTATCACTAGACTGGCACATTACCCTTGATTTCCTGAGTTAACTCCTTACTACACTCTGTTCAGTTAGTTAACTAAAGACTATTTGACTAGTTAACTCAGCTAGGTGGCAATTCACTCTCGTAATTGTCTGAGAGATTAGACTAGGTGGTAGTTCACCCTCGTAACTGTTGGTGTGTGTCCATATCACTCTAGACCACAACTATGGATCTTTGAGTGTGGAAAGAGTTAATGACAATTATTCCATTCTTTCTCTCCTTCTTCTTCTTTCTCCAATTCTCTTTGCAAATGTGTGTATTATTGTTTAGCTAGATCTATTATGTGTAGGTTCAACACATTTACACATGTTTGAATTCCATTGTTTTCCCATATCGATCGAATACCAAAGCAAAGTGAACCTCACAACTAAGGGTTTAGATGGATCTAGTTCATGGAAGGTCACACCTTCTGGCATCTCCTAAGCTATGAATGTGATGAGGATTAGTAGGAAACTAAAATGGAGCTCATAGCCCTGATCCTGAGCTTCGCAATAGTCTTGGTCTAACTGGTTCACTAAGTACTTTTCCCAGCTCATCTATAGCCCCTCCACACATTTCCCCACGAGGTCAACAACAAACTCTATGACCTGTGTGGGTCTGTTCTTCCAGACTAGCTTACCAACAATCAACTAGAAGTCAAGGTGCACTATGCCACTCTAGATGGAGGCTACCTTGTAGCCTCACTTCCCCTTCTCCACATCTTCATATGTATCTTTAATATTCTATGCGATGGCCCGGTTTGTAGCCTTCCTTGGGTAAAAGTCTTGCCGGTCTGGTCCCTGCATGCTCAATCTGGTGATCTGATGGATCAACGTGGGGTCGACAGTGATGCATTTGTCCAGTCACATGTAGCCACCATAGAAGCTCGACAGTAGGAGTTTAACCCACGTGTTAACCTCCTAGTGCCTTCCAAAATGGGGCATTTTCATCACGTTTAGAATAGTGGACTGTGCGAGGTCCATAGTCCATGGTTGGGAGATTATCCTCAACTTCTTCCCCTTTGTCCTAGTCAAATACCTGTGAGGGGTGAGCACAATGAAGTTCTTGAGATCCCCTAGGTTAAATTCATTGATATTTAGTGTCATGATCTTATCCGGTCGAGGCTTTCCTATGCGTATCCCCTTCGAGAGGTACGCAATGACAGGGGTGTTGTCGAAGTCCCTGGGAACACTGTCACGATTCACCGCGTCAACCAAAGGTGAGATGTAGTCGGCCAGGATGGATCGGATTAACTTCACATTTTCCAATTCATCTCGATGCTTGGTTCTTTTCTCAGCTATAGCTTAGGATTGTCTGGATCCGTGAGCAGTTGACGAGGAGTCTTGCACTCCTCTTGTCGATGAATCTTGAATTTCGTCGGACATTACCTTCTCAACCATAAGTTCGATTAGAACTTCTTTGATAGAATTTTCTGCAATGATGAGTTCATCCAAAATGCACACTCAAGATCGGAGAACTCAGGTCGATGAACAAATTCTCAATGTAATAGAATAGGTAGCGAAGTCCCAGTAAGAACAATACAATAACAATGAGTTCTCTTGTTGGCTCTAATACAATTCACGAAAGTGTTCTCAGCGCAACAGTCGATAGAATATGTAGACAATAATGTAACAGATCCCTCCAATGGACAAGAGGCCTTCATTAATGTAGTTATGTCCATTACGGCGCGGTCCCAATGGTCCAATGGTGATCTTTGTGATCATAAATATTTTTCTAATCATTCGGGAGCATCACTCTAATGGTTATAATTCCTGCAATGGTCATATCGCTCCGCCATGGTGAAGTGCTAATCTTAACTGCTCTGATATTCCAATGAAGCTCAAATTCTGGAGACCTTCCTTCTGCGAAGTCTTCCTTGGAACTTCCTGTAATTTCTCCAACTTTGATTTCTTCTTATTGAGATTTCTAGCCTTCTTCCCTATGATCTGCGTTACTGGGTTCCTTTTTCCATTTTGATTCTTATCTTCTCTTGGCATAATAACTTCGCACTGTTGAGGATCTTTCGTAGGGTTCAAGGGAAATACTTCCTTTTTGTCCGGGGTAGGTTCTCTACTCTCTTGTATGGACAAGTTTTTCAAGTCTGTTTGTGTTCTTTCAACTTTGACATCCAAGTCTCTGGTTCTAAACAACTTCAATATGTTCTCATGTTCTTCCATCAAGTGCTCTTTTCTCCTAGTCATGAAATCTTTTAATTCTTTCTTTTTTTTGTTCTAGTGCTTATTCTTCTTTTCTCTGGGTCTGATCTTTCTCAATCCATAGTTTTCCTAGCAATAAAGAAAATGGGGCATTGTGCTCAACAAATTTAATAACCTCAAATTCTTCCTCTGTCGAATTTCCATGAACACTCATAGATATCTAGGTAAGTCTTCCACATAAGGTTATTAATTTTCCTCTAAATAATCATATTCCTCCCAATGAAGGAACCATAGCAAGCCTTGGCCTTCTCAAGGTTTCCCAAGTTCTTTCTGTCATGACATTCACCTGTGTTTCCTCATCTAGAACACAGTCTATGTCGAAGTCTCCTATTCTTTCTTTTATGCATTCTTTCTCTTGGAAGATCTCTGATAAGTTGATGTCTCTGTGATCGTCTAGGGTTTCTTTTATTTCTAAAAATACAGTCTTTGATTCTTTCTGGGGTTCTTCCATAGTCTTAATTTCCGAGTCTTTCTCATGTTTTTCTTGTTACATATTCATTCTTTCAAGTTTGGCAATCATCCTAGGGAAATACAAAACTTCATGGTTCATAGCTTTAAAACAAAGACAACTAGGTCTTCTATCAGGGAAACCTTAGCAAGATGGTCCAGCCTTCTGCAGTTGTAACAAAGGGTTAATCCTATCTTCCTCTTAAATGATCCCCTACCTTTCTTGTACTGCACACTAGGATCATGGTAGCTAACTTGTAGAAAATTCTTCCTAGGATCCTGCATCCATTTTTTATTCCAAACATTCTTTCTATGCATAGGAATAACATATCTTTCATTATTTATATTAGATATACTCATATCAAACCTTATTTCTTCTAGTTCTACCCTAGTTTCTAGACTAGGACCAAATTTATCGAACATACCTAGATCCATACTTTAGAAACATACCTAGATCCATTTCTTTGACAATCATAGTGTACATTAAAATTCTCATGCTTCGAAGAATTAGTTACAATAACTGAACAACTACCTTACATAAAATATTATTGGCTAAGGCATCAAGAAGAACAACAATTGTTCAATCTATTTCATCATTTAATCAGTGTCGTTCAATGAGCATACGTTGAGTTTTGACTTTTCAACATAAACAAGCCTTGAGCACTTCGACAATACATTTTTGCTAAACCATATGCCCATTGGCTGTGACCACGAGCTTAATAAAAAAGGCGCTTTTGCGATTCGCATATCGACAATCCTGAGGTGAAGATATCTTGCCTCTTCATGTTGCGATCCCCGAAATGGGGCTTAGCTTCATGCTATCTCCTCCCTCTCATATGGCCACCGATGGTAACCACAGCCTACGCCAAAAAGGTGTTTTCGCGTTTTGCACTTCGGGAGTTAGAAGGTTGGGGAATTTTCTTGCTTTGACTGTCAGTTAGCGAAATGATAATCGCTAGCCATGTGTCCTTTGCATCCAACAATCCTCATCTTATCGTGATTTCAGAAGATAGAGCACTCCTCTCTTGACTTTCCAGTCAGTGAAACACCGACCTCTTTCCATGTGTACTCAGCATTTCGACATTTCACATTTCGGCGTTTCAGTGATGGAGTGTTTCGACACTCCAAATATCAATCCTTGAAATGATCTGACAACTTCACAATTGATCTGGTGGTTATAGATCATACGGTTCTCATTAACTTCTTGAGGATAGATCAACGGTCATATACGACTCTTATATTACCCCTCCAATGTTTAATCCAACGGACATGACTTAATCATTCATCGACATGGATGGTTGTCGGGGTTTCAATACTTTGGCCATCATGTCTTCATGCCCTCCAACAAAAACTCTCGAAACCCTAGATCATGTGACGTGTGTCTGTTTCAGTATTTCGTGATCAAACGATCCTGATCTCATCGAAACTTTGTTCCGATCGATGACTCACGGCCTTTCGAGACTTTGTGTTTCACAATTTCACGTATCGTGACGTCAAAGGTTGGAGCTCCTCCTTTCTTTGTTTCCCAATATCCGATTTCTTCTTATATTTGGATCAACGGTCCTTGACACTCCATGATCCAACGATTTGGATTGAATCACTAATTCACGTTTCGGTATATTGAGAAGCATGCCTCTGTTCTCTCAACTTGTAATCTCTGAATTATCGAATCTCTCAACTTGCAATTTTTGAATTCCTGAATTCCAAAGGAACTCTCAGTGAAAAGTTTGACATTAATGACAAAACTTGTGCAAACTGACCAACAAACTCCCCCTTTGGCACTGATGGAAAAAATTAAATCTCTTCTCCCCCTTTTGACATTTATGGCAAAGGAATCAACCACATGCCATTTGAGCAAAGAAAAACCACTTGCAAAGATGTATCATTTCAGCAGCAACTCCCCCTATCATTAATAGTCAATAAACCTGTGCAGTCTGATTTTATAATGAAGCCCTTGCAATCTTGAGAATGAAATGAAATTACAGAGGGTAAACCCCCAACTGATCCCTAAGACTTTCAAATTGCATTTTAGGTAAAGGTTTAGTAAATACATCTGCAATCTGATCCTTTGTGCCAACATATTCCATTTTAATGACTTTAGACACAACCCGCTCTCTTAGAAAATGAAATTTAATGGGAATGTGCTTTGTTTTTGAATGCATAACATGTTTTTTAGAAATATTGATTGCACTGGTATTATCACAGAAGATAGTTATAGGTTCATCATAATGAATATGTATATCTTCCAACATCTGTTTCATCCATAGAACCTGAGTGCAACAACATGTAGCTGCTATGTATTCTTCTTCAGCAGTAGACAGAGACATTGCTGATTGTTTTTTTCTTGACCAACTTACAAGACATCCTCTAAGAAAAAATGCTACTCCACTAGTACTCTTCCTGTCATCAACACAACCTGCCCAATCAACATCAGTGAAATCATATAACTCAAGTTGATTGCCTGTAGGATACCACAAACCATATTTTGTTGTTCCCTTAAGATATCTGAAAATTATTTTGAGTGCAAGTAGATGAGAAGTTTTTGGTGAAGCCTGAAACCTGCCAACTTGACAAACTACATGCATAATATCAGGTCTTGTAGATGTAGCATAAAGAAGAATACCAATCATAGATCTATATACTGTCTGATCAACATCTTTAGTATCATCAAACTTACTTAATTTACAACCAGTAACCATGGGAGTGCCATCTGGTTTATAATCTTCCATCTAAAATTTCTTAAGCATTTCATTGATATACTTGGTTTGAGAAATGGAAATACCTTTATTAGATTGAGTAATTTGCAATCCTAAGAAAAAATTCATTTCTCCTAGCATGGACATCTCAAACTCTTTCTACATACTTTTAGCAAACTGTTTACTGAGCCTATTATCATCACTACCAAAAATGAAATCATCTATATATATCTCAACAATGATCAGGCTATCATTTTCTTCTTTAATATATAGATTACTATCAGTGTTACCTTTCCTGAATCCTTGCTGCCTCAAGTAATTGTCAAGTCTGGAATACCAAGCCCTTCATGTTTGCTTCAGCCCATACAATGCCTTTTTCAATTTGTAAACATATTGTTCTGCTTAGTGTACCTGAAAACCATCTGGTTGTTCCATATATACTTCTTCCTCTAAATCACCATTCAAAAATGCATACTTTACATCCATTTGATAAACTTTAATGTTTTTAGAACTAACATAAGCTAGAATCAGTCTAATGGATTCCATTCTTGCAACAGAAGCAAAAGTTCTCCATAATCTATTCCTTCTACCTATGCATACCCTTTACAAACCAATCTAGCCTTATTTCTAGTTATTTTACCTTCTTCATCCATCTTATTTCTGAAAACCCATTTAGCCCCTATGACATTCTTATTCAAAGGTCTAGGAACCAATTCCCATGTCTTATTCTTTTCTATTTGAGTAAGTTCTTCATTCATTGCTTTCATCTAGTATTCATGTTTAATTTCTTCTTCAATACTTTTGGGTTCAATCAGAGAAAGTAAAGATACTTGTTCATGAGTTGAGGTGGATTCTTGCCTTCTGCTTCTTGTTCCAACACCTGCATTTAAGTCACCAATTATCTGTTCTTTAGGGTGATTTTTTTGTATTCTCTTGCTTGGAGTCTTTGATGGAGTCATGCTTTTGGATGGAGTTGTACCCTGTATCAAAGTAGGATTTAATTGTTTACTGTCAGCAGCCTTAGTTTCTTCTGTTTCACTTACTTCTTCATCCATCTTATGTTTGTCATATATTTCATGTTGATCCTTTTGTTTAGATTTTGATTTAAAAAATGAGGACTCATCAAACCTTACATCTATATATTCAACAATCTTTCTTAATATTAAATTATAGCATTTATAAGCCTTTATTGAACATGAATATCCAACTAATAGGCCTTCATCAGTTCTAGAGTCTAATTTTCTCAGATCTTTGTTAATTCTTTTGATGTAACACTTACTCCCAAAAATTCTAAAACGTTTTATGTTTGTTGGTCTTCCTTTCCATAATTGATAGGG
The DNA here is from genome assembly GCA_032191745.1 of Picea mariana. Classification (NCBI taxonomy): domain Eukaryota; kingdom Viridiplantae; phylum Streptophyta; class Pinopsida; order Pinales; family Pinaceae; genus Picea; species Picea mariana. The sequence goes on along the minus strand of JASDQU010249833.1, from coordinate 9,435 downwards.
TGTCTTATCAATTTTATTTCTTAGCAAACTTCTATTCAAGATGTGTACAATGGTATGAACAGCTTGAGGCCAAAACATGTCATTCAATTTGGACTCATTTAACATTGTTCTTGCCATTTCCATAACAGTTCTGTTTTTTCTTTCAACAACACCATTTTGCTGAGGTGTTTTTGTAATAGAGAAATGCCTTTTAATTCCATTTTCAACACAGTAATTGTTAAATTATTTTGACACAAAATCTCCTCCATTTTCTGACCTTAAGCACTTAATCTTCATATCAATTTCATTTTTAGTCAATTCTTTGAAAACTTGAAAGCAACTAAAAGTTTCAGACTTCTTTTTCAATAAAAACAACCAAGTCATTCGAGTAAAATCATCCACAAATAACATAAAGTATCTTTCACCATTTAGACCTATTGTCCTCATAGGTCCACATACATCATCATGTATTATTTCCAAAGGTTTTGTTGTAGAATATTCCTTTGCTTTAAACTTGACTCTAGTTTGTTTACCATGTTGACATTGTTTACAAATAGAGTTGGAAAGATTCTTTATGACAGGTAAGTTCCTTATTGCCTCCTTTTTATTTAACTGAATCTGATTGTCAAAGTTAATATGCCCAAGTCTTTTATGCCACAACCAGATTTCATCTTCATGTCCAAGATATCAATTTTCATCCTTCTCATCTAAAATGTATACGTTATTTGATGTCCTTGTAGCTGTTCCAACTAACTGATTTGTTTTAACATCCTTGATTTGACATTGTTTAGAATCAAATATCATAATATTCCCTTTATCACATGTTTGACTTACACTCAACAAGTTATGTTCCATATTTTCAACCAGTAAAACATTTTCAGCCATTATGTCTTTGTTCAAACAAACAATGCCTCTTCCAACTATTCAAGTTGATTGATCATTACCAAATGTGACTGAACCTTCTTTTCTTTCATCTAAAGAATCAAATATTTGTTTTCTGCCTGTCATATGTTTTGAGCATCCACTGTCCACACACCACTTAACTTTATGATTTTCTTGTAGAGCTATGATGCATTTTTCAATGTTCAGATTTTCACTTTTCTTTTTCCAATATTTGGTTTTTAGACCTGTGTAAATAGGTTCATTAAATTTCTGAAAATTTATAGGACAATTTCTTTACATATGCCCAAAGTTGCTACACTTATAACATTCAGTCTCATATCTTAAAGTGTCAAATCTATTGTAAGAATAGTTTATATTACTTTGACTCATTTTACTATGTCTTCTTCCATATTCAAAATTAGACCTTTCATGGTTGTTATGCGGATTTATCTTTCTTAAGAAACTATTACAAAATGCATCCTTATGTCCATACTTAAAACAAAAGAAACAATATCCTTCAAACATGTTTTGATGTCTTCCATAACTTCTTTTATGCACTGTTGAAGCCTTATTCTCTTCTTGCATTTCTGATTCAATCTTCTTGCTAGTAATTTTCTTATGATTATCCTTTGTTCCTTCTTTCTCAACACTTGAACTAGAACATCCATTAGTTACTGCAAATTTATAACCAATTCCAGTCTTATCATATGTTGATCTTTGACTACAAATAATTTGATACAACAATTGAGAACTATGATTCATGTTATTTTCTTATACTTTCTTTCTTAATGAGACTATTCAAATTTTAAACCTTCATTTTCCTTATCCTTTTCTACAAGCATTTTAGTTAGAGCTTCTTCAGTCACTCTAGCCTCTTCTATTTTAAGCTTTAAGTCAACTAACATGATTTCAGTGCTCTCATTTAAACCATTTGATATCTGTAATTCAAATTCTAGATTCTCAATTTCTCTTTTGAATTGTTTACATTCTCTTCTTACTTTCTTTAGTTCAAACAAAGCACTTACAAGTTCAGCTTCTAGGTCAACTTCACCTTCTTCTTCTTCAATAAGTTTATCATTCTAATTTTCCATAGCCATAAAAAGTCTTATATCTGAGCTTTCATCACTTTCATCTATATATGAGGACTCACTATTATTTTTTATGAATAGACTTTTCTTTCTATAAGAATTTCTTTGAAATGGCTTCTTATACATTTTCTTATACTTTTTGTTTTTGATGTTACTTTCTTCTTCTCCATCATAATGTTTATTGAAAGGACACTTAGAAGAAAAATGCCCTATTCTACCACAATCAAAGCACTTGAGAGGAAGTTTACCTTTGTACTTTCCAGTACCTATTTTTAGATTTTTGACAAAGTTAGCTTCTTCCATGTCTTCTTCTGAATCCTCATGATTACTGGTTTTTGTTTCAACCCTTTTCTTGTCCTTATTTGCTGCCTTGAAAGTTGCTTCCTTATTGGAAGGATTCTCATTAGATGTCCTCATATCATATGTTGCTAGTATTCCTTGCAACTCATCCATTAGTAATGTAGCAATATCAGTTCTTTCTTCTAAACCAGATATTTTGGGATCAAATCTTGCAGGTAAAGATCTAAGCGCTTTTTGCACAATAATACCATTTCCAATTGTTTCTCCTAAACCTCTCATAGTATTGACTACTTCGTCAATACGTAAGAAATAGGTAGCTATATCTTCAGATTCTTCCATCTTTAAACTTTCAAATTGAATTCTATATGATTTTAATTTAGCATTCTTTACCTTAGTATCTCCTTCATATACATTCTTTAGTTTGTCCCATAGATCTTTTTCTAACTCACAATGCATTACTTTAACGAATTCTGAACCTGCTAATCCTCCAAGTATTGCATACATAGCTTTGGAATTATTCTCATAGAGTTTCTTCCCTGCAACATCTGTTGGAATTGTTGTTGGAGCCTTATATTCATTCAACACATCTTGCCAAACATCTACTCCTTGAGATTGCAAAAACAACTTCATCTTGATACTCCAAAAAGCATAATTATGTCCATCAAACAGAGGTAATCCATGTTTAGTAAAATCAGATTTCTTATCCATTATTAAATATCAATCTTCCAGTGATTAAAGTGAATCTTGAAATAACCTGCTCTGATACCAATTGTTGAATAGGATAAGTCAACTGAGAGGGGGGGGTGAATCAGTTGTATAAAATTTCTTTCATTTGATAAGCATATTACTTATTAATCAATAAATCATGCCTTTAATATTTAACTTGCAATAATACATTTAACCAATAAATAGACAATCACATAAGTAAAATAGTGACACAATGATTTTTCATGAGGAAACCCAAAATGGAAAAACCTCTTCTTCTTATGAATGAAAGGCAAGCTCCAACTCCTCTTTAAATTCTTATTTTATCTGAGCTACAACCAAGATGAGGCTGCTACCTCTATTTCTCCAGCATCTACTGAATGGAAGCTACAACTCCCAGATGTACAAGCACCAACTTGTACGAGAGACTTTTACAGTATCCCCTTGCTCCTCCCTACCACCCTGGAATCCTTCTCTGTAACTAAGAACCTGCAAACCAACTCTTTATCTTCTCTATCAAATATTAGACATTTAAGTCCTCTCTGTTTATATATTCATATCAAAATCCATCCTTGACCAAACCTCATAAATTTATCAATCTGCGCATATATATTCTCTCCTTAATCTTTGCTATGTTTTCATCATTTATTCTCACTGTTTCAGAGCTTCGACTCCACCATTATTCCCCACTTGTCACCCATAATATCTCAAACATTTCTTTGACAATCAAAGTGTACATTAGAATCCTCATGCTTCAAAGAATTAGTTACAATAACTGAACAACTACCTTACATTAATTATTATTGCCTAAGGCATCAAGAAGAAAAACAATCGTTCGATTTGTTTCATCATTTAATCAACATCGTTCAATGAGAATACGTTGAGTTTTGAATTTTCAACAGAAACAAGCCTTGAGCGCTTCGGCAAGACATTTGTGCTCAACCATATGCCCATTGGTTGTGACCATGGGCTTAATAAAAAAGGCTCTTTCGCGATTCACATATCGATAATCCTNCGGGAGTTAGAAGGTTGGGGAATTTTCTTCCTTTGATTGTTAGTCAGCGAAATAATAATCGCTAGCCATGTGTCCTTTGCATCCAATGGTCCTCATCTTATTGTGATTTCAGAATATAGATCACTCCTCTCTTGACTTTCCAGTCAACGAAACATTGACCTCTTGCCATGTGTACTCTGCATTTTGGAATTTCATCATTTCGCATTTCGGCGTTTCAGTGATGTAGTGTTTCGACACTCCAAATCGTGATCCCCAAAATCATCTGACGGATTCACAATTGATCTGGTGGATATAGATCAGATGGCTCTCATTAACTTCTCAGGGACAAATCAATGGTCATATACGATTGTTATATTATCCCTCCAATTATTAATCCAACGAAAATGACTTAATCATTCATCGAGATGGATGGTTTTTGGGGTTTCGGTACTTTGGCCATTAGGTCTTCATGAACTCCAACAAAAACTCTTGAAACTGTAGATCATGTGACATGTGTCCCTTTTGGTATTTTTTGATCAGACGGTCCTGATCTCATCATAACTTTGCGCTCCGATCGATGGATCACAGCCTTTCGGGACTTTGAGTTTCACGATTTCACGTATCGTGATGTCAAAGGTTGGAGCTCCTCCTTTCTTTGTTTCCCAATATCCGATTTCTGCGTATATTTGGATCAATGGTCCTTGACCCTCCATGATCCAATGGTCTAGATTGAATAATGAATCCAAATTTCGGTATATCGAGAAGCATGCCTCCATTGTCTCAACTTGTAATCTATGAATTCCCAAATCTCTCAACTTGCAATTTCCAAATTCCTGAATTTCGAAGGAACTCTCAACGAAAAGTTTGACATTAATTACAAAACCTGTGCAAACTGACCAATAGGCACTGATGGGAAAACCTAAGTTGATCTATTCCCCCATTAGGCTTAAGATGGCCAATCAACATGCTATGAGCCCCTTCGAAATACTATAACATGTCTCTATGGACATCAATGGGGTCCAAACATTTGTGGACTTCAAGGTGATTGAGATAGTCGATGATAGTTGTCCTTACCCCACACTATTAGGAATTGATTGGTCTTTCAACAATTCTATTGTTGTTGACTTGAAGAAAAGAATAATGATGTTTGAAGGTGATGGACTTAGGTTCATTGCACCTTTGGATCCTGATGAAGGTCCCAGATACACAGAGCCCATCAGAGAAGAATACTACTCATATATGTTGGAGAATATATACAAACTGACAACAAGACAACATGATTACATTAATCCTACAACATATGGGAATTTAAGCTAGTGAAGTGACAATGCATGTTCATCAGACGCAGAATAAGCACTGAAGAACTCACAGAATCAAATGTATGAAGTATCTACGCGAAGATGTTCTATACTGACCAAAGAAGTTCGCTAGATCGACACAGCGGTAAGTAATTTACCCACATTTGATGGTTTGAATCACTTAGAAACTTTCTTACTGGAATTTGAAGAAACTGTACCAGTACAACAAAGATTGTTGGCATTGGACGAGGATTTCAAAGCTACTCCAACAAGATGGTGGGGAACACATAAAAGGAACATTGTAAATTGGATACAATGTCTCACTTTGATGATAGTGTGATTTTCAGAACAAGTCGAAGGATGCAAAGTTAGGTACATAGGTCAAAGATGCCTGAAATACAATGTGCGAGGTTGTGAGGATTCCTGGAGCTGTATTCTACAAGAGCAGTGGGTGCATAAATGCATCAATACTCTCGACAAAATGCCTACCAATTGGTACCTTGAAGTGGAACTACACCTCACCGTTGCAGACTAGAAAGGTATGACTCAGAATTTTGTAGCTAAATTTTTATTCGAAAGTCAACACCCTCTAGTAGATCAAGCTTTACAGTTTGTAAGACAAAAAGTATTTGAGGAAGCACCTAGCCTCCCTGTGGAGAATGAAGAGGATGAATGGACTGCACCTCTTCAGAAATTGCAAGTATGTTACAATATCAATGTCAATGGAGACGATGATCCTAGGAATGTTAACATCGTAGAAATGGAAAGAAAACGAGACATAGAAGGACCAGTAGTCGAACTACCTTTTATTGGAAAACCAATCAAAATCAAGAAAGTTAATATTGGAACAGAGAAAGCACCTAAGCTTGCTAATGTTGGAGATTACTGGGATGATGCCACTATTGATAAGATCACAGAATTATTGCATGAATATCAGGACTTGATTCCAACCAAGTTCACTGATATGAAGGGAATTAAAGGGCCCATGGGGGAGATGAATATCCCCTTGAAACCAAATGCAAGGCCAGTTAAACAAAGACCTTACATATTGAACCCTAAATATAAGGAGAAAGTGAAGATTGAACTAGATAGAATGTTGGAAGCAGGAATCATAGAACCCGTTGAATAATTATAGTGGATTATCCCTATGGTGGTTCGGAGTACGAAAATAGGAGAGATAAGAATCTGTGTAGATATCAAGAAGCTGAATGATGCATGTCTACATGATCCATTCCCTACACCATTTACCGACGAAGTTTTAGATAACGTGGGAGGACAGGAAGTCTACTCCTTCACCGATGGATTCTCAGGATACCGTCAAATGAGGATTTCCAAGGAAGATCTCCATAAGACCACATTTTCAATAGAGTGGGGATCCTACCAATACATAGTGGTGCCTTTTGGATTGAAGAATGTACCAACCATCTTTTCTAGGGTGGCGGTCGAAGCATTCAAGGAGTTTTTACGTAAATTTCTAGAAGCATATTTTGATGATTGGACTGTTTTTAGCTTATTGAAAAATCATATTGAATGTTTAATACTAATGATGGATAAGTGCAGGAAATGTCAAATTTCCATAAACCTGAAGAAATGCATCTTCTTTTCTCCCTTTGCAGTGTTGTTGGGCCATATTGTGCGTAAGCAGGGGTTACTGGTAGATCCATCTAAGATTGCCATTATTGTCTATTTACCCCCTCCTACTTCAGTCAAACAATTGTGCATTGTGTTAGGACATACTGGATACTACAAGAAGTTAATTAAGGGATATGCACAGATTAAAACACCTATGGAGAAGATTATGAAGAAATATTTTCAGTCTTAATGGACAAAAGAATGTCAACAAAGATTTGACACACTGAAATAGAAAATGGTTACTGCGTCTATTCTGGTTTTCCCAGATTGGAGCAAGGAATTTCATGTGCATGTCGATGCATCTTCTATTGCATTAGGAGTAGTGTTAGCACAACTAGGAGTAGGAGATATTGACCACCCATTAGCCTTTTCTAGTAGGAAGCTCTCAACAACTGAGATAAATTACACCACCACTGAGAGAGAAGGTTTAGCCATGGTGTATGCACTGCAGAAGTTTCGTCACTACTTGTTAGGAGGAAAATTTAAGATGTTCATTGATCACTATGTGCTGAAATACCTAGTCAACAAGTTAGTGTTGGGGGGAAGGATATGCAGATGGATTTTTTTATTTCAGGAATATGATTTTGAAATTGTGGTAAATCCAGGAAGGATGAACAAGGGACCTGACCACTTGTTTAGGTTGGAACATGGAGAGGAACCTAATAGTTTGGAGGATACACTGTCGAATGCACAATTTTTGGCCATTATAAAGGTTGATGATCACTTTTCCGAGATAGTTTGGTTTCTATCAATAGGAATAGAACCTCATGAATATACATTCATTCAGAAGAAACAGTTGGTAGTGCACACTGGAGATTTTTCGCTTATAGCTGGACAAATATATAAGATGGGACTTGATGAGATCCTCAAAAGATCTTTTATGGAGGCAGAATGATCACTGATTTTAGAAAAATCTCATGAAGGCATCGAAGAAGGACACTACGCAGGAAAACAAATAACACAGAAGGTTCTTAGAGCTAGCCTCTGGTGGTCCACTTTACACAGAGATGCTAAAGAATACTGCAGATCATGCAATGTATGCCAATGAGTTGGGAAGATGTCTAGAAGAGATGGCATGCCTTTAGAACCCTATATAACCTTACAGCCATTTGTGAAATGGGCCATTGACTTCGTGGGCCCTATAAACCCATCAAGGAAGCGCACAGGAGCCAGATACATCATCACTGCGACAAAGTATTTGACCAGATGGGCATAAGAAAGAGAAGTTAAGGATGTAGTGAAACTANATTTGATGATATCATAACCAGGTTTGGAATCCCAAATATCCTCATGATTGATCAAGGTACACATTTTATTAATAATACTATTGAATACTTGACTCAGGAATTTGATGTTCACCACCAGAAGAGAACTCCTTACCACTCACAAGTGAATGGGACGGTCAAAGATTTCAACAAGATCTCGGAGACAATGCTGACGAAGTTTTGCAGTGTAAACAAAGATGATTTGGATTTGAGAGTACCAACAGTATTATAGGCCTATAGAACCACTTGTAAGAAACTGACAATGTAGAATCCCTTTAAGTTGGTTTATGGCCTAGAAGAAGTTGTACCCATGGAATATTTAGTTCCTAGCTTATGAATTGCAGCCTTTACAGATATAGATGACATTGGCATTGTTCAAGAGAGGCTAGCACAGTTGGTCGAACTAGAAGAAGACAAATTTATTGCAGGATTCCATCAGGAAGTTCAGAAGGAACAAGAAAAGGCCTACCATGACAGGCATATCAAGAAGAAAGCATTTAAGAAAATAGATCTGATATTGATATACGATAGCAAGTTCATGAAGCATCTAGGGAAGTTCAGAACACATTGACTGGGGCCATATGAGTTTTCCTATGTTACAGAAGGAGGAGCTACATAGTTGGAGACTTTGAATTGGGAGTGGAAGGAAGGATTAGTGAATGGGAGTCAATTGAAATTGTATTATGACAACCAGCTACCTCCCAACTCTTGGTAATAATAGAGGGAGAAGGGTCTAGGTACTAGGTGCAGTTGAGACTGGGTACCAGACATAAGAAAGACAATTTTCACACAAGGTGGAGGAAAAAGTAGGAATCACAGGATGCGCTGCGTAGTCTGAAGTAGAGATACAACATAAGATTCAGATCAAAATGCCTCGGGATGAGTCACAGGTGATTGTTGGGGGCCTGTTGGCCCTTGGTTATGGAAGAAAGAGCATATTACAGAAGAAAAGGTGAAACATGAACTACGTGAAAGGAAGGTTGACTGAGATTAGGTCGAAGTGGTTAAAGAAGCATAAAATATGGAGCAAAGTCTAAGAAATAAAGTCGTTTGATGAGGAGATCGAGGAAGAAAAATCAACAAGGAACATGGATTGTGGACAACTCAGAAAGAAGAAAAATCCACTGGTAGATTTTTTGTAGAACCTTGCAGGAAGGAAGGAAAGACAGGCTAGTGAAGCCCTGAAAATGTGGGTCAAGTTGACTTAGGGTTTTAGTGATCCAGGTGGATATCGGAGGCCACCCACCTTTTCCAAACGGCTCAAAACAGTTTTCTGGCCATTTTGGCAATTT
>JASDQU010249832.1:0-16397 GCA_032191745.1 Picea mariana | reverse complement strand
TTATCTTTTACATGCATATACAGAACAGTACCGAGTAGTACCGGTTAGTACAGAGTAGTACCAGGTAGCGCAGAGTAGAGTAGAGTACAGTAGCTCTTTCCAGTGAGTAGTTCAGAGAGTAGGTTGGCATCCTTTAAACCCCCTCTTCAGCCCTGCATTTCCTGTGCTAGTTCCTCAAAGTCTACCTTCCCGGGTTGACAATTAAATGTTGATTTACATGGTATATCTGCAGCTCGACACATGTCTTTTTTCCATTCGAGTGATGAAAGTGAAAGATCATCAAATCTGACTTGATAAATGTTATGTTTGGAATTAATTTCACCAAATCTTGGCATATCGAAAAGATCTGATTGTGACAGAAAAGAGTAAGATATCATGGGCAACGTATCATGTCCATCAGAATCTAAGAAGAGATCAGGATATACAGAGTAAAATGAATCATAAACAAACACATGAAAATAATCTCTTGATCTATGATATTTAACAATGGTATTCTCAAGACATTTCTCTTTACTTTCCTTAAAACTTTCACTCTGATTTGGTGATAAATTCTTCAATATAATATGATCATCTAAATTTGTCTCATGTATGATAGATAATTCAAAACTTTCACGACAAACATTTGATCTTTCTTGCGGATAAGGTATGATTTGTATATGAGGGTTTAAGGTTTCTTCTTCCAATTGTAGATCTACATCTCTAATTAGTTTCATTGGAACGTTAGAATGCTTAAGATCATTTTCATCACCTAAGTGTTCTTCAATAACTGAATTTAAGTACTGATTAGAGAAAGAGTTAGAAGAATATGGAAATTTACCTTGACCTAACATCAAATCTTCTTCCACGATGGTCGAGTACTGATTATACAATGATTCAGAGGAAAAAACAATTTGATTGTCAGTAAGAACATTTTTAATAGATTCTACCTCCCTTGCTTGTTCAAAATGTTCAGATGGATTCCTTTCATCCTCCGAACAAAATTCTTCTCGCAATTGAGTGGTAGGATTTGCAACCGATTCATCATTCTCTATTGAATGTGACTGGATGAAAGGGATGAAAGCATCATAGAGGAGATTAAGTACAAATGACATGTCATCAAGATTAAATTTACAGAGAAGATGATGGATGCTTGTTGAAAAGTCTTCTGGAGATGAATTTCCATTGATTAGTAAAGTCTGAAATTCTTCACATAATTGATTGTAATCATAGTTTTCAAAAGAATCTAAAAATTCATCTACAAACTAAAACCAATCAATAATGTGATATGATAGAAAAGAATCAAACCAATATTTAATCCGACCGCTGAAAGTAAAAACAAACAATCTGCACAAAACCTTTAAATTAGAAATATCATGCTTGATGCATTTACACCAAAACTTGTTAATATGGTCTTTTGCAGATACATTCCCCTACCATCAAAGGTGAGTTTGGACAAGAGAGAGTCTGTCTTGTTGGGAATATCAGGTAATGATAAGTGGAAAAAATGTTCCAACACAGTGATTTGGGGAGCCATGGGAAATTAATTAAATTCGAAACAAAGACTCCTACAAGGCCATTTTGTCAATCTAGTCTTCCTTCTAGTGCATTTCAAGATGACATGAGAAAAATTCATAAATATGGAGTTATGACAGGCTAAGGGGTAAAACATTTAATTATTAAATTTACCTCGGCCCTCCTTCTAGCACCATTTGTTGACGGACAAATTTGACATGCCGTCAACTGGAAGAATAGATCCGGTCCGGGGTTGTCTAAATAACCCAAGTCGTTTGGTGTAACCTATTCTGATGGGTTTAATGGCTCCGTTAGCCAACTAAAGTCCTAAAAATAATAAAAGAAATGAAACTAATCTAAAATCTATGATTCTAACAAATGATATATTACTGACTAATGTTTATTAAAAATAAATGTGAATATAAACAATCTATATACAGGTTACAAGGTTTGCATGAAATATTGCGAAAATGATTGTTTGATAAAGTTTATGAATCAAATATGAACAACACTTCTTTTTGTTTTTGTTTTAAAGATATTAAAAAAATAAATACTAAATGAATACGATTGAAACAGTGACACAAAAACAATCAAAGCTAATTAATGTTATCATTGTTTCATTCATAAACAACTCTAAATAAAAGAAAAGAATGCATCTACTAACCTTTAACTGATCAATCAACTGAGTTTATCTTCTTGTGTTGTATGAGCTCCTGTCTATACTGTTGTTAAGGGAAACCTATAACAGAACAATACTAGCACTTCCAGAATACATTCAAAGAATTATTTGATATTGGAGTAAATTAATAACAATAGAAAGACATCTAATTAAAAATCCTGTGATCTTAAGATAATCAATATTTAAGAATGAGAGAAAACTCAGATCTGAATATTGATATTATCCAACATTTAACATTAAGAATAAATTCAAAAATAATCAAATGATAGATCAATCACACGTAAAAAATGGAATAAGAAATTTTGGACATCATATAACATTTAACAGTATGAAAACACCATATGATGACAAGATAAAGCTAAAATCAACCATAATAACATTTTCATAATCAACAGTAATGGAATAACGAAATGGAATAAGCATCACACAGGTCTAAAGCCAAAGATGAATTTCTTTCCCATATTCTTTCTCAAAATCACATGCCCATATGTAGTCCTAGAAGAATTTTTAAGATAATAGACTCTTAAAGGTTGAAAAAATTAATACATAAATGATAACAATTAACCATGTATTGATAAAATAGACTAAAGCTAATTTAAATCAATGTATGATCAATTATTCAAAGAATATGAAGATATTATAATGAAAATAAAACCATTTTACTCACAGGACAAAATCCATTAAGAAACCTGGAATTCCATATTCTTCTTTAAAAATACTCGTCCATTCTCCCAAAGATTCCAACCATCCGTTACTCCATTTGAAAAGAGGTAAAGTTTACAAGATAAATAATATACAAAAGAGAAAGAATTAAAATCCTCCTCTCAATTTCTTCTGGTTTCTCTGGCTCTGAACTTTCTCATATGTTTATACAATGAGTGAACAGTCTGGGCATCACCAATAATTTCTTCCACCTGAAATTTTCCTCATAAAGATACACAAATATATCTCAAATCGTGCATTTGTTTGGGAAAATATCTACGCAAAGGGTAAACGGGTCCATTTGGAAAATGGGTTTTCAACTGTTTCTTCAAATTCTTGATGGTTTGGATGCAATGAGTCCTGTAAAATTGTCTATCTGATCTTGACACATTTCCAAAGTTTATTTGTTGTTGCTCATAAAATTATTTGTAGCAATCCAATATTATTTTTGGATCAATCATCTTGAACGTATTTGGATAATAAAATCAAGCCATGATCAGATCCATACCAAATAAATGATAATAGAAACCTGTGAAACAAAAAGAAACCTAAATTAATAACCTAAAATTATGAATAAAACAAAATCTAGAACAATAAAATAAAAAATGAATTTAAACTGAATATAAGTTCTAAACAAACATTGTTTATACTTTCCTTTCAAATATGATCTTAAAATTCTAGAAGCTTCAAGTTAATGGAGAAGAGAAAAATATTAATTTTGATTTTTTTACAAAATAAAACAAATGATAGATAATTCTTCTTTATTATTATTATTTTTTATTTTGAAATGAGATGCAAAATGAAAAAAAAATAAAAAATAATTAATATCACCAAATGATTTTATGAAAATGAGAAACCAACCAAGGTATTATTTGATGTAGCATTGAACACATTATTCAAAATAGTCAAACTTGCTAATGAGCAAAAGAAAGAATACATAATCATAATTTAAACGAAAGTAAACAGTGGATAAAAATTAACGTTTTTCTTTAAATTGAGATTTCTATGCTCGTTTCTAAATTTTGACATATACTCTTGTAATGAATGTCTCATACTATAGTGAATGTCTTAAGTTTGTCTCAAATCAAGCCAAGGTATGGAACTATTTGAAAATGTTGATTCTGTAGCTCATCATAATTATCAAGATTCTAATGGGGGCTCTTTAAATTTTGTAAAACTTTAGGGGGAGTTGTTGGGGCCCAACAAGAAGCTACTTGGAGAGTATAAGTAAGAGAGAAAGGGTCTAATATTAGCACCTAATGATCACATTGAATATCTATTATTTGTGAAAAGGTTTATTGAAGGTACTCATTGATACATTTGAAGTTATGCAAATCTGAGGTAGCAAAGGAGGGTTGACGGTGAAAGTTTCAGAATTATGGAAATACTGAAAAAAAACCCTAGTTTTTGAGGTGTATGCGAGATGCAGTGGAAGAAGGTGCACACATAGGCAGGATGAAGGAGAACATGGTGCATACAGTTGGGAAAATCCATGAAATCTTGAGTTGCTGAGGGTGCTAGGTTCTCAGAATATGAAAGCAAGCTCTGAGGGAGGTCTACAATGATCAGGTACAACATATATATCTACATGCTCAAAAGGTATGTCTCATTTCTATGGTTATGGGGGTTTGAGGATTTTCTCTAGAGAGGATATTGACTATATGGCACTTACTGTATAAGCCATATCTACATAAATACAATATTGGTATATCTGATATTTATCATTGATATTACATCTTGTTAGTGTTGAGGGATTTTTTGGTACATAGTTGAGGGTTTTTGGTTGTAAAGTGGTTGTGAAGTTGTTTGTGTAGGGTGAGGCTGTATATCTGTGAGGGTTTGATATCTAGTCCATGTGGGGGTTATTACACTTGATCATGATTGTATACACATATATGGTACATGAATAGAGAGACATAGATGCACTTGATTAAGGGATATGTATGGTGATGCATGCATTGGGAACATCTACAAATTGGAAACAGTGACATGTTACAGGTTGATGTGACAGAGGCAACAAAGTGTGTGAGTTTCAAAAAAGGTGAAAACCCTAACTTTTTGAAGGTGTACGCAGGCTGCAGTATAGACATGCCATGTACATACACAAGCTGTAGTATAGACAAATCATGTACATATGCAAGCTGCATGATATACATGTCACGCATTTGTTGGTATTTGTTGGTACATAATGACTTCTGATGCAATATTGATTATAGGCTATTGGTACAGGTTGGTTACACGTTGTTAGCATAGATTGGTACATGTTTACAATGGTATATATTACAGGGATAGTGTGGTAGTGGTTTCATCATTTGACACTTATATTTCAGGGTGGCAAGACGGGGCAAGGATAGGTGGTTGTATCCACCTTCCGGCTGTAGTCGGAGAACATAGAGGGTTGTAGCCTCTTTCTGGTTGTAGCTAGATATATGGGGAGTTGGAGATTCCCTCAGGTTGTAGCTTGAGAAACTAAGGGGTTGGAGTCTCCTTGTCATTGCAGCTAGAGAACAAAGGAAGTTTTCACGTAAAAATATTGGTGTAATGTGTATGTGTATGATTTCTCATTGTTCATGGTTTATTTATTCTACACTTGTTGAATGATAATGGTAAATTGATCATAAATATAAACAACACTTATATACCATGGTTAAAAAGGATTAAAAAGATCTATTATTGATTCACCCCCCATCTCAGTAATCCAACAAATGACTTGAGAGGTGTAGAATAAGTGGGAGCCATTTTCAATGCAAGTTAAATACCACTACTTTTAACGTTATTTTACTTATTCCATGGGGTGGAGATGAGGCATTGAACACATGTTAAAAGATAACACACATTTCCTTAAAGTGTTTTCATTGATGGAAATGGTCAAGAGCTTGTTCTTCACGCACTTGATGGCAATGATTTTAGGAAACCAAAGAGGATAATTTATTTTAAGGACGAAGAAAGTTCCTACAATCCTTATGTTTTTAGCCAACATCCCCCTATAATTATCTATGTTATGGTTCATCATTGTAAATTAGTGACTTGAGTCCTCATATACTTAGAGAGTGGGTGGCTTATGATGCCAAATTCTTTGGCCCTTGATATAATTTCATTTTCCATTATGTGAGTGGCATGCATCCTCAAGTTATAAACACACTAGAGCCACAGATTCCCAATTATTTTCAAGCATTGCAAGATATAACCATGCAAGAACAATTTTATTTGTATTACGATAATAAATTCATATTTTTAAACCTATCCCAGGCTTTACCCACAATATGATATCTTAAAATGGATTGCTTCTTATTAAACCCACAATGGGGTGTCCAAGGATCTGTCTATGAGCATATAACAGATTAATCCCGTAGGCGCTTACCTTATTTCTCATGGCTAAGGGATAGGACCATAACCCAACCCAAAAATGTGCTTGGCATATATATATAACAACTCTAAGTCTGAGCTCTTATCCTAAACGTTGATCCTCCTTTGATTTTCATGATCAAAGGTTAAGACGATTGCCAACCTCTATGGTGATCCAACAATCACATATTAATCAATCATCGAGATGTATGGTTTGCGTCTTCCAACATGAACACTTGTTAACTCCTTCCTCATTGCACGAGTAGATCATATGCATACACGTAACTAGATTAGTCGAAGGTCAATATCAAAGAAAACTACCTCCTTGTAAATAACGGCCTTGCAACTTCAAATAATGCTTTCACTCTCCTCCGTTGATATATTTCCTTGATGGATGGTTTGATCTCTAATTCTCACAACTCCAGTGAATCATAATCACCTCCAAGCCTTGATGATTAATGAATCTGACTTAATCATTAGTTATGATGGATATATGATTTTGTTATTTACTTCACAATCATGACCCAATGGTATTCCCATGATCCAACGGAAAATATTTCACTTGCAATGCTTCTCAGATCTGACAAAAACTGTGTATTCACTCCATGAATCAATATGGATCATTGATCCTAACGTGATAAATGATTGAGATGAATCCTTAGACCCTTTTTTTGCACCATAACATTTGATCCTATGGTAACTGTGCATTTATATTATAATTCGATGATCATAAACTCTTCCTTCAAGGTTACATCAACAATACATATTAGATCATTTGACACTACAGTGATTGATGATTATTACACTAGCTTCATGGTAATGATCTAAATTAAGATTGTCTTCTCTAGAAAGTCTCCTCGATTGGATTCTTTCCCTTAGACCCAATTATTTGCTTTCAACAAGATTCAAACCCTGCAACACCAATTGTGGAGAAATACACTTGATTTGACAAAGAGTTACACATACACACACATTGAATAGAGATTCAACACATACAATAATAGACATATGTTCAAAAACACATGTATTTCAACAGAGGATGAACACCTTCAATAACCACTCACAAAACTAGATCAAATATCAACACACCGATGTTTTGACGTGGTAAAACCCCTACGGGGAAACATCCACGACCTCGGCCAATGCATACATTTGGAGTAGTTTATTAATGCAAAAGAAAACAATTACAAAGATATTTTACAAGAGAGTTGCTCACAATTGATCATCGACAAAAGACCCTCCATGCTCTTTAAATAGAGATCATGAACCAATCGAGTGTTAAGCCACAGATCAATGGTCATTAATATAGAGGAGAATATAAACCGTCGGATCGCTCTGTGTCGAGAATATATCGTGACCGTTGGATTTCCTAACTACAAATGCATACTAAAGAAACACACTTTTACCTAATGACACATTAGACAAAGTAGATCTTAACTAACTCCTAAGTGTCTAAATATCCTAACATCCCCCCTTAAGAACAACTTGGGATAAGATTGAAGGATTTCCACTAGTGACACAATAGGAGAATAAAAGGAGGCATTAGAGCCTATCCCCACTTGATGAAAACTTCCTTAACTCCTAACATAGATCGAAGTTTGGAAAACTTTGCTTCTGTAAGAGACTTTGTGAAAATGTCTGCAACTTGATCTTCTGTAGGGAAAAGAGCACTTCAATAACTTGATCATGAATGAGATTTCTCATGAAGTGCATGTGTAGCTCGATGTGTTTCCTGCGCTAATGTTGAAATGGGTCTTTGGCAAGCTTGATGGAACTCTTATTGTTGCACCAAAGGATGGAATCCAAACTTTGAAACAATGTTTCGTAGCCATAAGGCTTCCTGACTTTCATTTACCACTTCTCGGTACTATGCTTATACTGAAGAAAGTGAAATAGTCTGTTGTTTCTTACATGCCCAAGTGACAAATTCTAAACTAAGGATGAAAACATAACCTCCAATAGAGTTTTGATCATTAGGGTCGCTGACATAATATGAATTAGTGAAACCAACTAATAAAGGAGTCCCCTGAACTATAATGTATCCTGAAATGAACTGTACCATGGGCATAGCGAAGTATCCTTTTTGCTACTTTCCAATGGCTTTCATGGGGTGTTTGCATATACCGGGAAACAAGACCAACAACAAAGGAAAGATTAGGACGAGTATGAGTCAGGTATAAGAGGCTACCAACTAACTAACGATACAAGGTGGCATCAAATTTTGGAGAAGTACAGGTGGCAACGAGATTGACTCCAGACTGGAAGGGAGAAGGGTATGATGTACAATCATCCATGTGGAAGCGATGAAGAATGTCACATGCATACTTAGATTGGGAAAGAAAAAATTCCTTCATTAGTTTGCAAAACTTTGAGGCAAAGGAAATCGTGCAAACATCCTAAGTCTGTCATTTCAAATTTTTTCTTAAGGCTAGTTTTTACATGGTTTAAAAGTTTTGAGTCACTACCAGTAAGGATAAGGTCATCAACATAAAGGAAAAGTATTATGAGATGGATTCCTACTTTCTTGGTGTATACATTAGGATCAAAATGACATCTAGAGAATCCAATGGCAATAAGAAAGTTGTCCATTTTGGCATGCCAAGCTCATGGAACTTGCTTAAGACCATAAAGATATTTCTTAAGGAGAAAACCAAGGCTAGAGTCATTCTGGACATATCCATAAGGTTGTTCCATGTAGATTTATTCTTGCAAATATCCATGAAAGAAGGTGGATTTAACATCCATCTGATGGACCTCCCATTTACATGAGGCAACAAGGGCAAGAACAAGGTGGATGGAATTCATTTTGGCTACATGGGAAAAGGTTTCATTAGAGTCAATTCCTTCAACTTGGGAAAATCCTTTGGAAACTAATCGAGCCTTGTGTCTTTCAACACTTCCATCTGATGCATACTTATTTCTATAGACCCATTTACATCTGACAAGTTTTCTTCCTTTTGGAAGAGGTACAAGATCCCAAGTATCATTTTCCATTAAAGAACGATACTCTTCATTCATTGTTGTATCCCAATCTGGATGACTTGAAACTTCTGCAAATGTATTTGGATCATGAGTCTCTGAAACTTGATCCAAAAGAGAATAGGTTCACTGGAACTATGAACATGTACGACATTGATATGAAGGATCACTAAAAAAATCACCAACTGCTTCTTGTGTTGAACGAACCCATCTAGGAAGTGGTGGAGCTGGAGTTGGTGTTGATTCGGGTTCAAAGGACTCATCTGGAGGAATGTGAGTAGGCAGAGGTAGATTTTAATCCTCACCTTCATCATCTGAAGAAGAAACCCAAACAGAAGAAGGCACAAATGCTGAAGATGGCTCGCAGTCCGAAGAAGGCACAAATGTCGAATTAGGCTCGTAGGACAAAGAAGACAAAAACACCGAATTAGGCTCACAGGCCAAGATATTTTCATCAAATTTAACATCTCTTCTAATAATAATTTCATTACAATGTGGTTGAAGAAGTCTATAACCTTTGAAATCTTCAGAATAACCATCAAATATACACTTCTCACTTTTAGGCTGCAATGCTTTCCTTTTCTCATTAGGAATGTGAGCCCATGCTATACTGCCAAATACACAGAAGTGACTCACATCTGGTTTAATTTTAGTCCAATATTCTTTCGGTGTTACATTTTTAAGAGCCTTTGTGGGAGTGAAATTTACTATGTAATTTGCACAGTTGATGGATTCCGCCCAATAATTTAGACTTAATCCCTTAGACTGGATCATACAATTAACCATTTATTTTAATGTGTGGTTCTTTCTCTCAGCAACACCATTTTGTTGTGGTGTATATGGAACAATGTGTTGCATTTGGATGCCCTATGTAGTGCAGTAACTTGTAAAATTGTTGTTCACATATTCGCCTCCATTCTATGTTCTTAACCTTTGAATTTGATGTCCAGATTGCTTTTCTACAAGGGCCTTGTAAGCCAAAAACTTGTCTAAAACTTCGCTCTTAAGTTTTAAGAAGTAAACACAAGTATGTTTGAAAAATTCATCAATGAAAGTTAAGAAATACTTGCACCTAGAAAAATAAGGAGAAGAAAGTGGACCACACAAATCATTGTGAACAAGTTGCAAAGGGCCCGAGGCGTGCCAAGAGGCATGTTTTTCAAAACTATCCCAACAATGTTTTCCGAGAACACAACCGACACAAACACCATCTCTTCATGAAACAAGAGGAAGACTAGTCACCGTATGTTGATTACATAGTTGCTAAAATGAGCGATAGTTTAGATGACCAAACCGCTCGTGCCAAAGTTTGCTCAAGTCATCGCTATGAGCAACAAAAACTGATGATTAAGATGATGACCCAAAGTTGTCAAACTTGTACAACCTGGTAATATTATCAACAATTCCAGTTGCAAGAACATGTTTAGGGTCTTTTAGATCCTTGATTACAACTTGGTGAGATGAAAACTTGATGGTTTTACCTTCACATGAATGAATGATTTGATACACTGATAGAAGGTTGCAAGAAAGACTTGGAACACATAATACATCATTGAAATGACCATTTTCTACTTGAATTGTTCCAGATCCTACAACACTAAGAGATCTATCATCACCAAAAACTGTTTTCTTAGTGTTACATTCATTTAGAGTAGAAAATATGTCTTTATCCTTAGCCATATGATAAGATGCTCCAGAATCAATAAGCCACTCATCAAAATAAGAAGTAGAAGTTGTATTGAAGGAGAAACTAGAAGTAGAATCAATACTGATGTTGTGATTCTTCATCCCTACTACTAAATATGCCATATTTTTGAAACATTTGGACTCATAATGACCATCTTTATCACAAAAGTTGCAATGTCTGTTAGTCTTCTTATTTTTATATTTTGCTCCTTTGTCACCATTAGGAGTGGAAACTGTCTGAGTGGGTTTGAGACCCTTATGCTACTTGTTATTGGGGTGAGGATATTGCTTCTTAGGATTATTGGTTTTATCTTTTTGATGAACGACTAAGGCTTTGTTGGAGGTACTTGCACTGTTGATCAATCCAAGTTGTGCAAGATTATCTTTCTCTCTAATCGAAGAATCATAAAAGGACTCAAGAGTGGGTTTTTGATAAGCTGTCCCTAGAGCCTCTTTCATGTCATAAAAGGTAGATACAAACACAAAATATGCACTACCTGTCTTAGAAATAATAATATAGATGTAATTCTCTTCTTCCATCTTTATCTTACATTCTTCACATAAAATTATGATTGTTTTAAACTTAGATAGATAGACTTCAATGCAATAAAAATCACTTGGAATTAAAATCAGTACTTTATTTTCTAACTGTTTTGCTCGAACAATATTGTGTTTAACAAACACAGATTCAATATTTTCCCAAGCTTCATCAGGTTTATCAATTTGAAGGTGGAACCTTAAATCATGAGACATGGACATTCCGATTATTCCATGTGCTACATCATTCTTGTTAGACCATTTTACTTTCTTATCAACATCGGTAGGTTCTATTTCCTTTCCCAAGGTAATCTGGTACAAGCCTTTACTTCTTAATAAATCCTCCATATGGGATTTCCATTGGAAGTAATTGGTGCTGGTAAGCAAAAGATTACTTGAAGAAGCCATATTAAATATGTAGATAATATGGATTTAAAAACTTAAACTGATGATCTGGATGGAAAGCTCTCGAAAAATTAGGCGGTTTAAAAAAAAGGCACTGAAAAAGGACTTCGGATGTGAAATTTATGCCCTTTTAAAAAAATGCATAAACGGTAACCAAAGGACCACGTGATGGTGTAAGTTGCTTTATCAAGTGACCTAAATTTATAAAAATAAGTGGGGACCACTTTTACAATGAACTTACTTTATAAAGGAAAAGTTGCATGCAAAATATATAACTCTAAGATATTAAAGCTACTTAGAGGAAGTGAAATACACTTTACAATGGAGCATGAACTTAAAAAAAAAGTAACAAAAAGAGAGACTTGAACTCAAGACCTCTTACTTAATAAAGAAAAATTTAACCAAATGGGCTAGCAAAACATATTGTATTTTTTAACAAGAGGATTGTTGTTGTTTTTGAAGATGGCCTTGGAGAGCATGCTAAAAAAAACTCTTTTCACTCAAGAAAAAAATTTCACTTCTCGATGACAACAAGGGTTAGATCTTGGTTAGCTTACCTAGAAAATGCACCTTTTCCTATTTGTTTCTGATTTTTCGAGATCACACAGGGTGTGGGGAAAAGAGAATACACAGATCTAAAAGAGTATACACAAATATAAAAGAGTATCAACCCGAAAACAAACAATATAAAACTAAAATAAAACTGAAATAATTGTTGGACAACTGAGAGGGGGGGGTGAATCAGTTGTCACTGTGCTTAAACAATTATGCTTATTTTAAACTCTTTATAGAGCACTCAATGAAAATCACAATAATGTAGAGAGGTAAGCAATAGAACATTCGACATCAATCACACATATGAAATATACAGAGACATATATTTCCTGAGGAAACCCATAAAGGGTAAAAACCTATTCTTCTTGGTATGATAAGTAATCTTTACATTTTGTACATTATCATACATATGATCTCCAACTCATTTTGCGGTTAGAACCTCTATTTTTCAAGCTGCAACTTGTTGAGAGAACCAACTCTTTGTTTTCTCTAGCATCGACTAGAAGGAAGCACCAACTCCCTGAGTGTTGCAGCACCGACTTGATGGAAGCACCTACTTCCACTTATACAAGCACCAACTTGTTTGAGAGCACCAACTCTCTGGTTTCTCTAGCACCCACTAGAAGGAAGCACCAACTCCTTGAGTGTTTCGGCACCAACTNCAGGCACCAACCTGTATAACAGAGAACAACAGTTCTTCCTTGCACCACCATGCCACCCTAGTTTCTCTGGATGCAACCAGATGGAAGCTACAACTCCCTGTGTTCAAGAACCCATTTGAACCTCTGAGGACAACAGTCCTCCCTAACACCTCCCTACCACCCTGATTATAAATATTTTCTACTGAAACTTATTACAGTGATTCAATAGTTGTCATTGGCTTACCAGGCTTATCACTGTTCTGCTATGCTGCTCTGCTCTCCTATAATAGTGTTTGTTTGCCTGCATCTTCTTGCGCTTTCTTATCTTCTTCTTTTCTCTACAAGTGCACCTCAGCCTTCTTTTACTGTCTCAACTATGCATCTCTGTTCTTTGCTTCTGCTGCGCTTTATGCTCTGCATCTTATTTTTATTCTATGATTTACGCCTCTTCTGTGTATTACACACGGTGAAGAGCTTATGCTATTTCCCGTGTGTAATTCCTCTCCACAACAGCATCCATATCTTCTCTGTTCTATGTATTTATACTATCTGTGCACCTTCTTCGTCCTCCATGCACAATGCTTCTGCATGCTCTTCACCGTGCCATGGTTCTACTCATAAGGTTGTTCACTGCCACTCCACTTTTTTCTCTACTTCACTCACTCAAGCCTCAAAAAGAAAAAACTACATCTCACTTCTATCTATGCCTCATATATTACTCATCTCTGAGTTTTTTCTCACATTGCGCATACTGTAATTTTCCCTTTCTTACAGTTCAAATCCTTTTTCTTTCAGAACAACCAACCATGCACAGTCACTGCATGTTTCTTTTAACCACTTCCTCTGCGGTTACACCTCGAATCTTCTTGGGAAAAAACGCACAACAACTGAATCGACAACCATCCAAGAACCATGATTCGGTTCTTCTAACTGAATCGTAACCGAATGATTACCTGTGAGGTGAGACAGTAACCCTTCGATCAATATTCCAATTAACCAACACCGTTGGATTAAATCCGCATGATTTCATGTTTATCTCATATGCCCACTAGCTGTGACCAAGCGCTAAACATAATTTGAAGTTCATGATTTCGCATCTTGACATTCCTGTGATGAAGGGTCTCGACACTCCAAGTTGTGATTTCCAAGACTCCGAGATAGAGCTTAGCACCACTATTTTGTCCCCCTCATGTGACCACCGACGGTGACCACAGGCTGTGCCAAAAGGCACTTCATATTTCGTGAACTTATGAACTTCATCGAGCTTGATCAATGGTTGAGATCTCCAATGATCCGACGGTCTAGATCTCATCATGATCTCGCATATAGCGATTCATGTGATGAAGAATCTCGATGCTCCAAGTCACGAGCGCCAAAACTTCGAGATGGAGCTTGGCATCTCTAGCTCTGCTCTCCAGCTCTTGACAATGTGACCACGAGATATGACCACTCACCAATCAAACAAGCACTTCGCTCCTTTGAATTTCCAGTCAGCGAAAATTTAATACCTCAACACATGTCCCTCTTGGATCAACGGTCAAGATATTATCGCGACTTCGCAACTTCACAGGCCTTCGTCATGCCTGATCAATGGTCAACGATCTCGATGATTCGACAGTACAAATCTTTTTGTGATCTTGCATATCGCGAGTTCCCACACCATGCTCCGTTGACTCCTCCAATGTGCAAGTCAACGAAATTCCAATCGCTTTCCATGTGTCCTATGACTCCAACGGTCAGGATTGTTATCACGATTTCGCATATCGTTAGTTGGGAGGTTAGAGAAATTCCTTCCTTTGACCTTTTAGTTAGCTAAATGATGATCTGTGACCACGTGTCCTACCTAAATATGGAGGGTCCTCCTTCTTTCAGGATTTTGTAAGCCTGCTTCACCTTGCACTTTAAAGAACGTGCAGGTTCTCCTGGATCCAACGATGGTTGGAGCCCGCGCTCGGATCTAACGCTCGAGATCTGTCCTCCATCTGTGTGCTCGACCTATCTGAATTCAGATCTGATGGTCATCGAGAATTCTCAATGGGATCCAATGATCACTGTCGTTTCTCCTCATGAGCTTACACATCCTCCTGACTTGGAATAATTTCTAAGTGTTAAAGGCCTCGACCTTTGATCCGTCTAAGATCCTGAGTACGCTATCTCTCTTGAGCTTTGGCAATGAGTTAACCTCGTCCCTGGTGCACGCCTATGCACTGCATGTGACTCTGCTCTAATCCTCCTGAGCTTATGTTGTTCCAGTTTTTCCATCGCTGTACACTCTGATCTTGCCATCAATGACAAGCACACTCTGCTTGTAAACATGCCAACAATCACCCCCTTTGGCATTGATGGCAACTCTGAATGACTGTGCTAATCTGTTTGGACCTCCAACTGTAGCATCCAGTCCGGACCACTCCTTTTCTCCCCCTTTGACATCAATGTCAAAGAAAACATACTCCCCCTGAGCTGTTGCAGTATTTTTAGGAGGTATCAGATATTAAACTAGCACAAACTCCCCCTGACAGGATGGACTCTCTTATTTGAGGCCTGCAAAATATTTTTATCTAAACCAAAGTCTTCTCCTTTTGATTCTTGGACCTGTTCATCTTCATCTTCAGCTGTGTCCTCTATAGCAGACTCAATATTGCTCACCTCTCTTACTGGGACTCCTTCATCAACCTTTTCTTGTCATAACTGGATGACTCCCCCTGTCATTGTTCTCTTTCTGCTTCTGATTGTTCTCCTCCTTTGTTTCTAAAAATATTATCTTTCCCTGACAAGGTCTTACTTCTTGTTATCTCTATAGAATGTCATGTATATAATTTTGTACATCAGAATGTTGTTGCTGCGAATGTCATTGTCCTACTTGAACACTGCACAATTGTAGCTTGTACTTTTTAAATAACCCTTGGATCTCCCCATTGATTCTCATCAATCTCTATTACTACAATTTCATTTTTCTTCCATGATGCATACAATCCAAGGCTTTTATGACCATATTCAATCACAAGAAAAAACCACTACAACCACTCTCATACCTGCTTTTCTTTTTCATAGACGAAGGACCTGTATCAGGTTTCTTAGGAGCATTGATTTCTTCCTTGTTGTATCCAATACCAGATTTGTCATTTGGTGATCTCTGACTATCCAAGAGATTATCTAGGGTCATGGAGCTATTTAAGAAATTGCTTTGGGTGTTTTACTTCTCAACCTTCAAAACTTCATCTTCCATCTTATGACATGATTCTTCTTCTACTTCTTCCATGGGATTGATGCTAACTGAACATTCTTTTATTGTTTCTATGTCTTCTTCTTTACTTGCAGGGGAGGATTCAATATCAACATCATTAATTGTCCTTATGCCTTTATTCACCACTTGTCCT
>JASDQU010249831.1:0-16397 GCA_032191745.1 Picea mariana | reverse complement strand
CAATCTTGAAATCCTGAAAACTGTTAAGTCTGCTGAATTTTGAATGGGACCTAAAATTCTACTTTCTCCATATGAAGTCCAATGAGGTTGGAACCACTCTCAAACATCCTGAAACAATTAATGGTAATGTTAAAAATTTAAGTAAAAGGATGGAAATGAAAGATAAAGGAGGATGTCACTCCATCCTCCTTTATCTTTCATTTCCATCCTTTTACTTTAAGAATTTAACATTACCATTAATTACTACCCTCAGCTACACACCAAAACACCTTACCACTCCAACTTGCATGAGAAAACATGAGCCATGTACTTCTCTGTTACTTAGGTTTTAGGTTTTAGGGGGTTTTAGAGGGTTTTAGGTTTCTGGGACCAAACCGACCGGTTTGGTCATAAACTGGCCGACCGGTTCGGTTTATTGACCGGTTTGAACCGGTCGACCATCAAACCGGCCGGTTCCGGTTTCGGTTCAACGGTTTTTAAAACATTGGGTGAAACAAGGCAAAGGGCATAATTTCCAAGCAAACGTTACATAATCAAAAACAATTTTAAATGCAACAAACTTAAATGCCTCAAATATTGAAATGACACTCACCATAATACTTGGCTTGTACCTCATGGAGCAAGACCCAATGTCTTCCAAAAGCTAGCTGATGTGGTGGATACCCTCATGATGAACCTGAGACCTATGGTGGTGAGGTGGGTCTCTGTTTGTGCAAGTGGACGTTGTCATCCATATGTCTCTCAATACTCCATGTTTGCAACCTGAGGGCCTCGAGACATCATCTCCTTAGTTATCCCTAGGAAATGGGGATAACACAAGGCATACCTTTTTTCTTTGTTTTTGTGGTAATATTACTCAACTTCAACTCAGCAGTTCCTATCAGAAGCTCAGAGGATATTCTCATTTGCTGTCTGATTATCAATATGCATACTGTTTTTATTGTTGTTCAATTTTTGCTAGGGGTCAAGAGTAAAATCCTAAAACACATGCCTACTTCCTAAATGTTGACTGAGCTTTTTGACAGTATTCGCACAAAATCCTAAAATAGTTGTTTACTTAAAAGTTGTTATTTGAACAGGTTTGAAATCCTGAAATAATTTTCTTATTTATCAACGTCCATTTTTCAGCATCTCCTTAATTACTTCAAAACAAGAAACATCCAAGTTATCTTCTAGTACAATTAAGATATTGAGTCGTTTTAAAGTTTAAACATCTTGGTGAAATGTTTTGATTGGAAAAAATTCAAATTTTCTTGTGCATCTTTCATATTTGACGTTATTTATTGTTTATTTTCTCTTTAAAGCATTTGAGTGTTGTAAAACATTTTCAAAACTTTCGGAAAAACATGATTAATATCATAGGGTTTTTTCTCTTTTGTTGTCATTGAGATTGACTGGTTGGATATATTTCCATTAAATTGTTATGCTAAATGTTTAACACATGTTGTTTGGTCCCTATCCAAAAAAATGACTGTCTTGGGATATGGTATTGCTACTATTTATATTTAGAGTAACATTTAACTAATTCCTTTGACTTGGACAAAATACTTCTGGTTAAACCATTTTTGTGCTTTGATGTTGCAAACTTTATCGCATAAGAAGCATACAAATAGCATTTGCGCTGATTCTCTTGACATTAGGGTTTTGATCGGTCGTTACTGCCACGTGTGCGCAAGAGTCAGGGAGGACAGAAGAGTGGTCCAGGCAAAGATGCTGTAAGAACCATTAGAGAATCCATGTAAACAGACTTAAGGAAACAACTACTACTGAAAGATGGTGATTGCAGATCTTGTCAGATTTCTGATTTTGAATTGCTATTGCAAACTTCAAAAACTTATCTTTTGACTCAGTAAATAATTTCTAGGAACTTATTTTATTTTTTATTTTTATTGTTCTGAGGACTTATTTGAATATTTTTCTATTGCAGTTACGGGACTTTACTCGTTGTTTTAGTCAAGAAAAGATTCTACGCAAGGGCACAGAGATTTCACTAGTAAGTGTTAAATTTCAATATCACATCTTGGGGATAGCACATCTCTATTCATCTCTCAGTAAATTGGGACTTATGAACATTCAACTTCTTTGCCTATCTATTAGGGGATGCTTTGATTACAATTGTTGCACTTGAGTCATAAGCACAAGAGGGTTTCTTTGTTTTCTTCTGTCAGTGAAGATATAGTGGTCAACAGACTTGGCGCTATACATGATAATTTTCTTCAATCTAAATCTTGTTTTAATGTAAAGAAAACATTACAGTCAGATATGCTAGACCATGTTTACTCTACCTAGTGGTTCTAACAGAATGTTGCATTACACTGATTGCTGGATGTACCTTTTAACAAAATAATCTTTCTTGACTTGAGAGTATAACAAACCTGAAGTCAATTGTTATAACCAGTTATCCACTAGAAAAAGCTTTAGGATCATCAACAGAATGGCCCATAGGGCCATAACAATGGTCGTGTTACCCCTCATACTGTATGAGAGGTAACCATGTGATTCACATCACATGCTAAAGATTTCAGCACGAGCACCGCCCTCCCGATGGCATGATGTTCCAATTCACACTTCATTGTGAGCACTTTAGATTGATCACTTAGAGCTTATATGTTGGAGATCCTGCTGCTTGATGATCTTCCTTGCACAGTGGATATGCCCATGTTTGATGATTTCATGATGATGCTAACATGGTTCAGTTGGTTTGGCACAATGATGATGTTGTACAAATGATGAGAGCACCTCAGTGCTCTATTGATGATTACAATGATGAGGCTTGATGTATTGAATATTGTCATATCTTTCATTCTTGTTCATGTATGGTGATAGTGTTTCATGTATTTGTCATGACCGTGGTGAACATTGGTGAAATCTAATAACGGATCATAGCACTCTAAATTGTTATTATTTGCCTTGTTGTACCATGGTGGATCATAGTCTCCCTTTAGATAAGTGTTGTCACTCTTGGGTTGAGTTGTACTACTAGAGACCTAGGTAGGTGTAGCATGCCCATTCTCCCCAACCATCTTTCACTCCTTGTCATCTTCCCCATCACTTCCAAGTTCCATGCACATATATCATATTCTCGCTCATGGTTGACTTATCATATGTCATAGCAAGTTTCATACTTAATAGTCCTGTTATTGACCAAATTGTACGTAATGATGAAAACCCTAATCTACAAAGTACAATCCGAGGGAAACCTCTAGGAAGGTCACCACTGTCACCTCAACAACCTATCCTTTGTAGTGTTACGCTGGCTCTCCTCTAGCTCAAGGGGGGTATTCCCTAATAGGATTACTAAGACCAAGCAATGAAGCACAAGGTGAAGTTTAGAGTAGCCTTAGTAAAACGGGGTTTGGAGATTTTACGATTCTTAGAATAAGTGATGGAAGGACATCAAGAGATCAGTGCCAAGTCCAACTAGGGCAATGGAGTCAAGGTGAATCAAATGGTAAACGAGGTCAAGAAGAAACTCTCGGGGGAGTTGGCTTATTTTCTTAAAGGATTAGGGTTTGAGACTAGCACCATGAGGTTGAAGTAATCCCTCACTCGAATAGATCAACGATGGTTCAAGGTCTACAAGAAGGGTTTCCTCAAGGGAATAGCCTTCACCATCCAAAATCAACTATGACTTGATGAAATTACTTAATACTTCAGCCAAGGAACCAATAGGAAGAACAAAGCATGGTATCAAATACTCACCAAACCAACAAGGAAGAATGAGGACAAACCCAATTTTTTCCTCCTCGTGATAAAGTTATCCCTCTATGGATTGATCTTGAAAGGATTTGTAGAAGACTTGAAAAATTCCACCATCAATCTTCATGCAAGAAAATAAACCAAGTAGGAAAAGCTTCAATAGTTGACAACATTCATCCATAAAGAAAGAACCCTTAACACCACAAATGTGTTAAATTTAGAGCTGCTATTAAGTTCTTTTCAATTTACTAGACAATAATAGCATAAGCAGGATAATTGAGAGAAACACAATCACAAGGTACTTTTATCCTGGGAAACCCTCATGGGGGAGAAAACCCAGCAAAAACTTCCTTAATATAGATTGCCAATACAATGCCAAGACAAAAACCAAACCATCAAGAATAACCTAGGACTGAGCATGCGCCTCTCTTCTCCTTCTTCTTATGACTGTAGCAACCTCCAAAAGATGCGCACTAAATGAGTGGCTGAGTGAGTGTCAGAATGAGGCACAATCCTCTCTTATTTATACTGGCTGTCAAGCGCTAGGGTTGTGTCTTTTCACCAAGCTGGGCAAACTTCTTCACTTAGTGGTTAAAACCACTTTAATTAGCCCTAGGGGCCGACTTTACAAACAACACCATGTAACTATGGTTTTACCAATCCACAAAAGGGGATTTGGTCTTATACAAAGCCCGACATGATCAATCCACAAAAGGGGATTTGATTTATCAGAAAATAACACAATTATAATTAGAATATTCTTCGCAGTTACAATATTTCAACACTCCCCCTTAACAAGAAGGGTATTCTACTGACATAACCCAATACAACATCATTAGGAGAGAGAGAGGGAAACAACATCATCGGCATCTGGAACATTGACTGGCACATCTATAAATCATCGGAAGTTTTATCTCATCATCAACAACATCAACTTTCATAGCATGGAGATGGAGTAGCATCATCATCATTATCTACATCAACATCAGTTAGTATAACACTAATACAACACAATCAATCAGTACAAGACTGATACATCATCTTCAGCAAGAAGCGCATGAAGCTGAAGTATCAACATCATCATCATCTTCAGCATGAAGCTGAAGGAGCATCATCATCATCTTCGGCATGAAGCTGAAGTAGCATCATCATCATCATCTTCAGCATGAGCTTGAAGTAGCAACATCAGTATCATCTTCAGCGTGAAGCTGAAGTAGCAACATCAATAGCATGAAGCTAGAACAACAATATCACCAACACGAGGCTGGTACAACATCATCAACAACACGAGGCTGATACAACATCACCATTAGCACGAGGCTGGTACAACAACATCAACAACACAAGGCTGGTACAACAACATCAACAACACAAGGCTGGTATAGCATCAACAACACGAGGCTGGTATAGCATCAACAACACAAGGCTGAGACAACAACATCATCAACACAAGTTTGAGATAACAACATCATCAACATCATCAGCACGAGGGTGAGATAACATCATCAACATCATCAGCACAAGGCTGAGATAACATCATCAACATCATCAACACGAGGCTGAGTTAACATCATCAACATCATCAACACGAGGCTAAGATAACATCATCAACATCATCATCATATGGCAACAGAATGAGGTAGGTGCAACAACAACATTTTGTGGTACTTTGACAGACCGTCCTTACCGGACCTTTGGGATCTGCCCAGGAATCATAAGATTCCCTAGGATATAAAATCCTAATGGAGCTACCACGTGGTACTTTGACAGGTCGTCCTTACCGGACCTTCGGGATCTGCCCAAAAATCAAAAGATTCCCTACGATATAAAATCCTAACGAAGCTACCGCAACTGACCACAGCTGGCATATACATGCACAGGTACTCTGACAGGGCGTCCTTACCGGACCTTTGGGATCTGTCCAGGGATGATCAGTCCCCTAGGATATAAAATCCTATTTGAGCCACCCGTTGTTGGTTAGGATACCATAGGATCATCATCTTCACTCCCCCTTTCGAGGGAGGTCCTTTCGGACAACACCAAGCTTGTCTCAGAAGTGCTCAAACTTCACACGAGATAGAGGCTTGGTCAACACATCTGTAACCTGCTCATCTGTGCCAACATATTGGAGCTTTATAGCTCCCCTCTACACTATATCACGAATATAGTGATAACGGATTTCTATGTGCTTCGACTTATCATGGAACACAAGGTTCTCTGTCATCTTTATGCAACTCTAGTTATCACATAGAATCACAGTGGCTTCCATCTTCAGATCGAATAGACCTGTCAACAACTTCGGAAGCCATATGGCTTCACAATTGGCGGAACATGCTGCAATGTATTCCGCTTCTGTCGTGCTGAGAGCAATACCGGATTGCTTCCTGCTCTGCCATGAAGTCATGGATGACCCCAGACTGAAACAACATCTTGAAGTGCTCTTTCTATCAGAAACACTTCCAGCCCAATCTGAATCAGTATATCCATATAGTCTGAAGTCATGATCTCCAGTATAACAGAGACCATATTCCAACGTACCCTTAAGGTATCTCATCACATGTTTTGCAACTACAAGGTAAACACGTCTAGGCTCTACCAGATACTGACTCAAGGTGTTCACAGCAAAACATATATCTGGCTTGGTATTCGTCAGATACATCAACGAACCAATAATCTGTTTATACATAGTAACATCAATCAATTCTGACGAAGTATCTACAGGAGCTTCAACTTTGTTTCCATGGGTGTGTTCATGGATTTGCATTCCAACATGTCAAACCTCTTCAGTATTTCTACTGCATACTTCCCTTGGTTAAGGAAGATCTTCTCTGGGCTCTGCCAAACCTCAAGACCTAAGAAATAATGCGTTAGGCCTAGGTATTTCATCTCAAACTCTGCAGTGAGCTTCTTCTTACAATCTGTGATGATCTTTTCTTCTCTAGTTAAGAATAAGTCATCTACATAAAACAACAATGTTATTGGCTCATCATTCATAACCTTGAAGTAAAGGTTAGAATCAACTTTACTCTTGGTAAAGCCCAAGCTTGTCAGGAAACTGTCAATTCGGCCATACCAAGCTCTAGGAGCTTGCTTTAATCCGTACAGAGCTTTCTTCAATCTGCAAACATGAGTCTTTTTGTCTTCAACTTCAAACCCTTGTGGTTGTTCTATATACTCTTCTTCTTCAATAACACCATTCAAGAAGGCTTGTTTTCACATCCATCTGGTGTAACTTCCACTTCATCTTGGCTGCAAGAGTTATGATTGTTCTGACAGAAGTGTATCTGGCCATATGAGCAAACGTTTGTTCATAATTAATGCCTTCCTTTTTCTCATCAAATTGTACCAATCCTGGTACATAAGTTCAGCTACAACTTAATCTGCACAATCATGTGCTAGCTCTATGTGCTTTCTGCAAAGCACTATTTGTCTCACTGCCTGAGAGTATGTCCTTTACTCTCTCTGCAACTGTTCCTTTTGGAACCGGGACTCTGCACCTACAGCTACTATTTCTGAAGCTAAGAATGACTTGCTCTATTCTCACTGTAACTGCTGAACTCTGAGAGTAGCTCCTCTATTCTGTCATGGCAACAACTTCATCTGAGAGTGGCTCAATAACTGATATTGAAGGTATCTTTTCTTCTTTCATGGAGGTAAATCAATCTTCAAATATAGGGATTGCTCCCCCTGAATCTCATACTATATCAGAATCATGGTTGTTATGGTTATCTTCATCAATACTGGAACTATTTCTTCAATTACTAGAACAAGTGTCTCGTCATAGTCTTCTCCCTCTTTTTGGGAGAATCCTCTGGACACAAATCAAGCTTTATACTGTTATCTGCAACATGCTTGGTCTAGAAGATCAATCTTAGAAGTCATTACTGACTTCCATTTTGATCTCAAGTAAAAATTCATATCCCAGTCCTTTTGACTGGCTTCCTCCTTTGTTACTGAAACAAGGGAATCTTCCTAGGAGATTTCATGTCTCCTAGAGGTCTCTGAAGCTAGTCTTCTCAACTCATGTCATCTGTCTCCAAGTCCTGGAAGATGTCTCTCCATCTAATCTTTTCTGAGATCAGGCTTGCTCTTGATTCTTGATTTCTTTTGAATCTACAAAAACTTCATAGTCTTTGCAGGATATACTTGGTGTTGAATACCAAGTCTTAATTATGAAAAGTTGAGTCAGCCTTCAAACGAATTCTGCTTCCTGTCAAGGTGTCTTTATTATACATTGACCAATTCTAATGTTCAGTCATCTTTGGAGCCTTCTGCTCATTACGATCAATCTTTACATGAGATATTTTGTCTCTCAAAAGTAGCTTCTTCTCTTCTTTGGTACATGGATGTATACAATCATGCATACAACTTGGATAGTCTTCTTTATGTCTCATTTAATATGTTGCCTCCTGCAACCTTCACTATAGTTTCCTTAGGGCACCTGTGACCTGCTCGGAACAAGAACAACAAGGGAGAAACAACATACAGGAATAATACTCTTTAATGCAATAACGAGAACAATCATTAGAGTAGCTCCTTTAGAGCTATCACATGTGATCTGCCTGAAACAAAGGTTAAAAGTAAGAAATACAATATTGAGAGCAACACTCTTCTAGTGTTGTGATCAATCATTCCTTCATGGTAACTTGGGACCAAAACAAGAAGTTTCTCCTAGAGGAGATGTTAGTTATATTTGGCAAATAATTACAATAAGCATTTATCTCAATATGCTCACATGCTACCAGATATAAGACTTTTCAAAGATTGCTATCTCAACTATGAGGTAGTTATCAAACTTGACATGTGCAAATTTGAATCTTATCAACTTAATCAATCAAACCTGGAACCTAGAGACTTGCTCTCAAGAATGAGTGTTGTTGTTTTTCTTTTGAATCTCCTTCACTCAAGGTGACAAGTGTTTTCTTCAACCTGTCCTATGTACTTAAGACAATATGCTATCTTGACAGAAATCCGAGTTAGAGAATAAACTCTATAATCTCAACTTTAATCAATCTAATACCTTGACTTTAATTTTGACCAATGGTTAGTATTGTTGAATTTTCACTATAGTAGGCTCAAGCATGAGGTTTATTTCAATTTTAGCATTTACTTGAACCATAGACAAATGCAGCTACACCATTCACAATTGCTGCAATAACCAAGATCACAAGAAGAAATACCATGCACAAGAACACAAGAAATATCCTGGGAAACCCTTCTCAACAAGGGAAGAAAACCCAACAATCCTTTGTTATATTCTCAAGAGAAAGACCTCCCACACCATAGACCTAGCACACAAAAGGGTGCTCTCCAAAACCAAGAAGCTAGCGCCCAAGAGAGGTGCGCACTTCAGCCCTAAAAGATATACTTGCTGAAATTTCCAAATGTCATGTGACTTGTGTGTTTCCTCAATGGCGAAATCACTTGTATTTATACTAGACTGGACACATCAAAAGTGGTGTCTATTGGCACAACAGGGCCGACCTCAATAAATCAAAATATAATTAATAATTACAATATTAATTATCTTTTACATTAATTATCTTTCACTTTATGGTGGGGCCGACCTGTACCCTTTACATTACAATTAGGGTTACAGGTAAATCTTACTCTTAGACAATATAGCAAGGGATCCACACACCCACTAGTGCTCAACCACAAGGGGCACGTCCACCTATGCTCAGCCACAGGGACGTCCTACTCAACAGATCTCTATCTCATTGAGTCTCACAGGAGAATCATCTGGAGTGCCACTTCGTCTCAACTCTCTACACAGAGGAGAACGATACACCCATCACATGGACATCTTCACCCCTCATAGGGGTACACATCGTTTCATCTCAAATGACACACCCATCTCATGGGCATTCTCACCGCACACAGGGGCACACACATTGACACACTCATCTCATGGGCATCTTTACCCCACACAGGGGCACACAACGTTTCATCTCAGTCTCAGAGAGGAACGACACACCCATCTCATGGGCACACCCAACTCATGGGCTCTCTCGCAAGCCGACTAACTCAGTTTGTGTCCTGGAGGATGTCTCACGAAGCTGTAATCATCAACACTCCCTCTCATCTAGGGAGACATTCTCCACCAGACCAAGTCTCTCACGGAAGTACTCGAACTTTGTCTTGGCAAACGGTTTGGTGAAGATATCTGCAATCTGCTCATGTGTAGGAAGGTATTGTACGTGTACTTCTTTCCTCTGCACCATGTCTCTAATATAATGATATTTTATCTCAATGTGTTTCGATCTATCGTGAAACACAGGGTTCTTAGAGAGCTTCACACAACTTTGGTTATCACAATGAATAATGGTAGGATCCATCTCATGATCAAATAAATCTGTCAGGAGCTTGCGAAGCCACACTTCTTTGCGGACTGCCATACTCAATGCTATATACTCTGTTTTTGCAGTACTCAAGGCCACAGAGTTCTGTTTCCTGCTGCACCAGGAAACCATGGCAGACCCCAAGGTAAACCAACAACCGGATGTGCTCTTCCAGTCCACTGCGCTCCCTGCGCAATCTACATCGGCATATCCTTGCAAACTCAAGTCTACACTGGAGGCATATCTCAGGCCATATCCAACTGTGCCTCGTAGATATCTTAATGCATGCTTCGCTACTATCTAGTGAGTATGTCTCGGCTGACTCATGAACTGACTAAGTACATTCACTGCATAACATATATCAGGTCTGGTGTTAACTAGATATATCAATGATCCAATCAGCTATCGGTACAAATGTGGATCAATCTCTCCTGAATCAGTAGAAGCATCATTCATTTTCTTCAAATCCATCACCATTGGTGTAGGCATGGATTTGCACTCTATCATACCGAACTTTAATATTTCCACTGTATATTTTCCTTGACTTAGGAAAATCTCATCAACCCTTTGCCATACTTATAGTCCCAAGAAGTAGTGCATTATACCCAGATCCTTCATCTCGACTTCAGAAGTCAATGCTTGCTTGCATTCAACAATAAGTCTTTTTGAACCGGTGATGAATAAGTCATCCACATACAAGACCAAGATTAGGCACTCGTTACCAATAATATGATAATATAGGTTTGGATCAACAACACTCTTGCTGAAGCCCAAACTCATCAAGAATCCATCCATTTTCTCATACCAAGCACAAGGTAAGCACAGGGTGCTTGCTTTAGTCCATACAGGGCTTTCTTCAACCTGCACACATGAGATTTCTCGTAGTGAATTACGAATCCTTTTGGCTGCTCGATGTAAACTTCTTCCTCAATCTCACCATTGAGAAAGGATGTCTTTACATCCATTTGATGTAGTTTCCAACCCATGGATGCAGCTAGTGCAATAATAGTACAGATGGACGTGTATCGGTCTACTGGAGAAAATGTCTCATCATAGTCAACTCCCTCTACTTGTGAGAATCCTCTGGCTACAAATCTTGCTTTGTATTTCTCGACACTTCCATCAGGCTGCATGCTTGATCTTATAGATCCACTTGGAAGTCACTACAGACTTCCCTTTTGGT
This sequence comes from Picea mariana, assembly GCA_032191745.1. Lineage (NCBI taxonomy): Eukaryota > Viridiplantae > Streptophyta > Pinopsida > Pinales > Pinaceae > Picea > Picea mariana. The sequence goes on along the minus strand of JASDQU010249831.1, from coordinate 5,174 downwards.
CTTGGAACAATATCCCATACATCATTCTTCAAGATGGACTGATGTTCTTCTGTCATGGCATCTTGCCATACCTTCTCACCTGTCGCTTCTCCATGACAAGAAGGCTCAGAATCAATGATGTGGCTCATGGCTGAAAAGTAGTTCGAAAATCTCTTTGGTCTCTTGCTCTGTCGGGATGTGCCTTGACGGGCTGCATGTCCCTCTGCCTCCTGCAGAGTTTGTCGAGCCCAGGCAGGTCTTTTATGCCCTACTGCAATATCTCTGGGGATATCAACTGGAGCAACTGGATCCGCTGGAACAATTGAATCAACTGGAATAATGGCTGTCTCTCTCTGAACTGCTGAAGGGGGAGAAGGTACTGTCTCACTGTCAATCTCCATCTGAGATTCTCTGGATCTTTGAAAGGCTATCTCTTCTTCAAAGATAACATCTCTGCTTACCTCAATCTGTCTCTGATCAGGGAAGTAGATCCGATATGCCTTTGAAAATTCATTGTATCCCACAAATGTACCCTTTATCCCTAAAGGGTCTGTTGACCGCCTCTCCAACACACGTGGTCAATTGCATGTGCCATGAAGAGATGCATCATCAGATGCAAATTTGTTGAAGACTTTGGTTCTACAGGGTATGTTTGGCCCCAACACTTCTTTTTGTAATTGGAATTTCCGCACCCCTGCGTGGGTTAATAATGTAATAGGTCTGCATGAGTCATGTCTAGGTCAGTTACCTTGGGATCGGTTCACTGGGAGAGTTCCTTTCACCGAGGGTTTTTTGTCTTCAGGTTATCAATTGGGCTTTTCAGCCTTATTGATTTCCCTTGAGTTTTTCCCTCACACTTGCAATAATTCCTCCAAAGTGGTGAACGACGTTCTAGTGGGTTTATCTTTTGGTAACCATTATAGGGAATCATTGTAAATGACCATGCAAGACATCTTAGAAAGTTTCACGGAATTCCGTCGAGTCTAAGTCAGTTTTTTTTTTTTAATTAATTTTTAATTAAATTTCCCTAAGTTTGGAGGTTTAATTATTTAATTAATTAATTATTTTTGAGCAATAATTGTAAAAACTAGGTCCTTGGACTTTTGATAGGGGTATTTGTGCTTAGAAGAAATGGAATAGCACCCCCCACATCCATGGACCAAGTTTCAACTCAGTCGGACAACTTTAGACATGGGTTTGTCCACCAGGAGTGTCAGTCAGTCTAAACCAACAATTTAATTGCTAAAGTCCAAACATGGCAAAAATGTAAAATTGTAATAATGAGTTTAAAGGATGAAAAATGTGAAATAATGGTTAGAGAGAGACCCCCTAAGCATAACATGACCCTCCCAACCTTTTCCAACCTATTCTAACCCCTTACCCACCTTCCACACTCAAAAGTTACGCCCCCCTAGGGGGATTGACGTTTTTCCTTAGAGATTAATGTTGTGACTTGAGTGAGCCCCCCTCTCTTGTGCTTTCCCTTCCTTTAACCCTCACATCACTTTCCAAGGTGATCCCACAACTTTTCCCTCATCCCAACATTCCCTTTCTTGCCTCATCCCAAGAAAGTTGTGCCCTCCAAGAGGAGTTACGCCCCCCTCCACTTGGAAAAATCTAGAAATAATTTTTAAAAATTATTTTAATTCCTTCCACTCCCCTAGCACGAATCCCATAGCCTCCCACTTGCTTTTGTGTGATCCCAACACCTCCCACACTTTTCTAAACCCTAGATCTAGGATTCAAACCCTAGATGGTGCATCATAGCCTAGAGATCTACTCTTATGCTTGGTGGTGGACACTTGGCATTGATCCAAGAGAGGTAGGTTTGCCTCTCCAAGTATAAATAGATCCCTCTCCTCACTCCCAAAATACCATATCTTGAGCTATTTTTATGCTACTTGATTTTTCACTCTCTTTCTCTCTATTGTTCCATCATTTCCATTCTATGCTCTTAGGGTTTTGGAGTATTTTCTCTCCAAGATCTATTTTCTTGAGTAATAATAAAGGAGAAGCTTTGGAGGATAACTAGAGGAGCAATGCATGTTCTTGTTCTTCTTATGCATATGAGGTAAACTTGTATCGATTTGTTTGATGATTGTACACATTGGGTCTTAGGTAAAGAGTTACTTGGGTAGATTTATCAATGCATGTTCTTGTAGATCTATATATCTTGATATGTTAGATAGGATTGAAGTGTTGTCTTGTTAACATATTCAACATATTATCTCTTGTATGCACATCATCTTTCAAGTTTTTGTAGGTTTTGCTTCAAGGGTTTCATTGGGAACACCACAAGTAAGAAGGATCTTTTGAGACACATCCATACTCCATGTTTTTCTCACCCTTTATTCTTATTCTATATTGTTGTTCATTCACATATATTTCAACTAGCATAATCTAGAAGATAGGTCATTTTATATAAAAAATTTCAAATTTTTCTTAAGAAAAAATTTTGCCCTAAAAAGTCAAAAGTTTTTCTTCATTTGTAGAGTTGTGTGTGACATTTCCAGCAAGCATAGCTTGCTAGTTTTTGCAGGTTCAGATCTGGTTGAGAGGGGTTTTGGCTACCCAAAGGCATCTACACAACACTCAAAGCCACCCCAAGGGATTGGTAGCTATTTCTCAACCTTGCTCCTTCAGTTTCCTAGTGTTTACCTTAATTTTTCTCCTTCTTTGCTTGCTTGTAGTGGCTCACATTTGTGGGAGGAAAGAGGGTACGGCCCCCTCCCACGTGTGAACCTTGGGTAGTTAGGGTTTAGGTCTAGATCTTGATTTTTGTCCTTCATTTTGCCTTTCTCTTGCTAGGACGTGAGGGTTTGTGAGATAAAGGGTATATCCCAAACCCTAGGACGTGGGGTAGGGTTTGCTTGCTTATCTTTTGGTTTGCTTGTTTTTCTTTCTCCCTTTGCTTGCTTCTTGGCTTGCCTTGCTTGCTTGCTTGTTCCTTTCCTCAATAATTTCTAATTAAGCAAGCTAAAGTTAATTGCCTACCTATTTGGGAGAGGAATACCCCAAAAGGTTAGGTTAGGGTTTTTAGTTTGTGATTTAAGATCTAAATGCTTAAGTGTTTTAATATCCTAAATCTAGATCTAATACACTAAGTAATTCTCTAGCTTAAGCCTATTGGGCACCTAAATCAACTTATTGAGATCTCATGCATGCTTAGTTCTACAAATGTTTATTTTTATCTCTCGTGCTTAGATCTACAACCTAAATGCTTAACTAAGTAAGTGGTATCTTTGTTTAATGCTTAGATCTTTCTTGATGCCATATATGAAGTAACTTTTTCATAAGTTGATAAGTAGGCACACATAAATTTTCTTCTCTTTCACACCTGGTGCTTTTATCCTAATGCTTTAAAACTTAACATAAGTGTGATTGCAGATCTCTATTGGTTGGCAAGTTGTTCTTGCCTTTTGTTATTGGTTTCAAGCTACCTCTATTGTGTATTTTAGTGACATATACATGTGTTAATGCTATTGATCTTGTAACTTAAACAACACATTTTTAAGGCCAAGGTAAGTTTCGGCCAAGTCACTAAATCACCATTAAAAAGTGTCATAAAATCTTTAAAACACTCCTAAAAGTCTACCTAACTAATATATAAACTTAATAGACTCTTTAGGGTACCTTAGACCACCATCTTCACTATCTAAAACGGGGCTTGAGGAAAACAACGGAGGGTGTAGGCAAGGGATTGTCTCACGGTGCACAGGATGTGTCCTCTCCAGGAAGTACTCTTGTTTTGGGCTGACCTGTGAAGCTAGGGTGGCAACACTTATTGAGCATCCAACAATTATTTGGCAATAGGAGGAGGAGGCTTTGGTGAAAGCTTAATAAAATTTAAAAACCTTACAAAATCTTAACAACTTAACCGGGGACTTAACTCATTCAAGTTACTTGTGGGTTTAATATTTAAGAGTGGTTGGTCTTCATCTATAGCACTTGTGCTTAATATATCTAAATCTTCTTAAATGTGTTATTGATATATTGATGGTGATCTCATAAATGTAATGATGTGTTGATGTTGATGCTTTAATCCTTTGATATCCTGCACACATAAAGATAAAACGTGGTTAGCTTGCTCTTTGTATCATTTGTATCTTAGCATTTTAACTTGTAAGTAACTGTATCTAATATTTGTTGATTCAACTTATTCTGTTGTAATCTTGTAAACAACTTGTAATTTATTTGTAAAGAACAACCCCAACATCTAGTTGACCCCATTGCCCAACCTTAGGCACTAGTCTTAGTTGACCTAGGGAAAGGTTTTTCTTTGTATTCTAACCCCTTGCATCTTGCATTGTTGCCTTAGTATCATAGGATAGATCCCCTCTAACCTTAAGAAATTAAAATTAGCTCCTAGAACATTAACTACTAATCATCTAGAAACTAAGGTCTACCCCCTTTGGCTTCCCTAGGAGTAAGCCTAGACAGGGTTACCGGAAGCTTCCGCTTCGAAGCCCCGAAGCTCGATCCGGGCGGGTGCGTCCTAGAAGCTCCCTCTGAAGCGCAACTCAATTTTTGGAAGTGCGCTTCGGCCCCAAAAAACTCGATTCCTGCCCATTCGGAAGTGCCTGCCTCTGAAGCACGCTTCAGAGGGCGCTTCAAGGGAAAATGCCCATGCTTCCGTGGGGACCCGCATCTTCAAGCAAAAGTTCATTTTTTTTTTTACTTTTTGGAGTTAGGGTGGGGTTAGGGTAGGGCCTAGCTTAGGCTTAGGGTTGAGGGAAAAGAATGAGGAGAATAAAGGAGCTCTTTCCCCTCTATTCTTCTCATTCTTTCATCTTGAGCTTGGAGGAGAGAGCAAAGGAGAGGTTGAGAGTGCAGATTTGTGAGAACTTGGAGGAGAAAGCAAAGGAGAGCTTGGAAGAGTGAGGAAAGAGGAGCTTGGAGGAGAGAACAAAGGCAACCATCTTCCAAAGGTTTCAAGTTTCAAGAGCTAAAGAGGTAAGCCCAAACCCCAACTCCCTCATTTCCTTGGGTTAACTTTGTTAATGTTTTTTTCCTCCTCTCCCACTCTTTCCCATTCGTTCTTCTCTCTCATTTTATTGCAGGTTGTTCATCTAAAACTTGAAGAAAATGGTTTTATTTTGGTTTATCATTCCTATTTTGGTTCTCATGGTTGTGGTGGGGAGAAGGCATCGAAGGGAAGAAGATGATAGTGGTGATTTTCATGGTGACCCCCAATA
>JASDQU010249830.1:0-14291 GCA_032191745.1 Picea mariana | reverse complement strand
ATCATAGACTAAATACACAGGTAGAATTCGAAGGGCTATGACGATTAGACTATATTGATGTCATTCTAGACTAAAATTTACTACATACAATAGGAAGTACTATGGGTACAGTTTTACAAAGATGTATCTACAATTGTATATGAAGAGATGGCTACACTAATAGCCTCAGACTCTTCTTAATTATCTATTGTATAAATCCCATCAGTTGTCAGTAACGTTAATGAAAACGAGTAGTTCAGGCAGTCCCCAAATGAAGTTATGAAGTGAAACAAATGGTTCGAACAGTCACAAAAATGAAACTCTGAAGTGAAACAAATAGTTCAGACAGTCACAAAACGAAACTCTGAAGTGAAACAAATAGTTTCAAGTAGTCACAAACAAAGTTCTGAAATGAAAACAGATGGTTCAGATTGTCACATATGAAATTATGGAATAAAACAATACATTGGTAAACGAAATGAACTGAAGATTATACACCCTAGAACTATTTAATTCAATACTCATAGATCTACTGCAGTAAAAATTGAAAGGTAAAGCTATAGGATTAAATATGGAATCAGTCGAATTTCTCTATAATATCCAAAGTAAACCTTGAAAGAATCAAGACAGAATTACTATTCACATTGCTATTCATTCCAGAAATACTTATAGACCATATCTATTATTCAAAAGGGGTTTGTTCATATTCCCTTCTAAACCGACTATATATTGAATAATGATACAACCATGTTCAGTATATCCCATGCATTTAGTTATACAATAATAAGGTTTGATCATTATGCCCTTCCATTAACACTAAGGATACAAAGTTAAAGAATCGGCTATCATTATAAATGAAAAAATTCCACCCACTATGATAGCATTCTAAAGTTAGAATCATTTCAATCCTTAGAAGTGTTAGAAAAACAGGACCGCAAAGCAATAAATAAAACAAATGCGGAAACAAAACATAGAAGATACACAATACAAGAGAGACACATATTTACGTGGTTCACCCAGTGTGGGCTACATCCACCAGAGAAATTACCAAGTCCTTCCTTTATTATTATCCAGCAAATGAAGGGATACAACCTACAACAAAACCTGTTGTAACTTCCTCTTCTTTGTCTCACAGTCTCCTCTCTCAGAATACAATACTCGCCATAATGCATAGCCGCAATACATTTCCATCATAACATAGGGTTTCCTTCTAGGGAAAAAAACCCTAACATAATTTCTACCGTTAGATCTGCAACCTTATAATGAACAGTCNATGGGGTATAAACATAGCTGAAAGCAAGGACCTCTGAATCAGGAAGATAATCAGGCTCCACAACCAACAAGAAGCCTAGGGAACTCCTTAAGAGTGGCGAAATGAAACCCAAATACCTTTTGTGCATATGACAGGGGCCTGCATCCAGAATTTTTGCATGGTCGGAATTCCTACAAGAAATTACAAATCACTATTAATATTATTCAACAGACGTAAGACAAGTGTAACTTTCAATAGAATGATTAATGACAGGAAGGGTTTATACATAGTTGCACTTAACTTGTGACTGAGAGACCCTGGTGTCTTTTCCCTATCGCGTTTTGGTTGAGTAAACATCCCAGGACAAAGGGGGAGTTGGTACAAGGAATCCCTGATGGCTACCCTTGCAACAACAGGGTCCTATCATTAGAATTGGTTACCAAATCGATTAACTCAAACTCTTCAAGAAAAGAAATAAACAAACAATATTAACTTTGAAATCTGAACTGCATGGGTTCATGCAATGTGAGGAGGTCGAATAAATTACTCAAACTGTAAACATTGAGTTAAAATCTATATGCCAATGACGCCATCAAAATCAAACTTGAACCGACTGTCTGTCCTGGAGAGGATTTTTAATCGAAGTATAAAAATAGAGTCAACATTATTGTCGAATTTACCAGGCGTCGGATGGTGGTTACCACCCACAGACAACGATAATAATAGTAGGAAAACACCTAAACCCACGAATTTATTACAGACTCAAATATTTGTATGTGGTAGGGTACTCTGTTCGAAATACAAAATCCCTATTTTTCATTTGTGTCGAAGGGAAATACAATAATCTTTAAGGAGACATTACAATCATAAGAACCAACTAAGGGCCTAATGAAACCTATAGAAGAGTGGGTCCCCAATTAAAAAAACGTAGTGTAAAATGCATTACACAGTGCGGGCCTTCAACTCCTAGCATAGAACCCCACGTAGCCTCGCAGAGGTTCAACACCATGTAACAATGCATAACAATAGAGTAACCGTAAAGAATGTAAGGGAACAACAAAACCTGAGACCAAAAATGTATATGAAACAATGCCTGTGAAAAATTCATTAAAAATCGGAAATAAGAAGGAAAGAGGCCAAGTCTTTTCAGGAATATTTGAGGATAAACAACCGAGAAGCCCAATTATCCAGAACCGGAATTAGTCCAAGAAATTAAGGAACAAAACAACGATAACGAGGACAAATACTTCACTAAAAATTGTAAAAAGAATTGCAATATAGGATATTATTTCCACAATAACGAAAACCCCAAAGGTTTCATTCAACCATCAGAACAAGGATGTATGATGACTTACCATGGTAGTCGGGTAGACTTGCATACTTCCATCGGGAAGGAACCCTCTAAGTCATCGACCTCCCTCACTGTGAAAACACAGAGCTAATTCGAAACATCCACAAAGAAGAAAGACTCATCGAGTCCTGTAGAACCCTTACTACACAGTAAATGACGATGGTACAAAGGCTGGCTTGGCCATGTGATGAGGTAGATATGGCGCGATCTTATTGGACGAGGGGTTTAGGGATAGTCTCGGGGTTCACATTCACAAGTTCACCATTAATGAACTGCTCAGAGGTTTAACTCGCATCTAACAGGAATCGTTGTTCCTTATTGTGCTAACATAAAGTGCAAGACAGTTCATTCATGGAACGACGCATTGAACCACCGAACCCTAACTACTAATGTTTAGTTAATGCCTCATTCAACCCTAATTGTTATAATCTAGTTGAGATATCGCTCAGTTAAGGTCGGGCTAAATTTTTTTATGGGTAAGTTTATTAACATAAAAATTTATGTTAATGATAATCGGAAGACTTATAAATGACCAGTGATCACAGGGGTTTGCTCTAGTCTATTCATCTATGTAAGGTAACATTAATACCCATTGCTCGGTCGATAACGTTTCGCTAAGGGTCTACACTATTGACTTCTTCATATTGTGCATGGTATATGTGTTTACTTCGAAAGTCAAATGAAGTTTTTCCTAGCGCACAAGTGTAGAAGCCTATGCTTAGGGAGAAGTATAGGACTATGAGTCCTAGGCCTAATATAATATAATATATATGTATAAGTATTAGAATAGCTTTAGGATTGAAGGGTATAAAAGGGTAAATGTTAGAATGTGGAGACTTATTCATATAGGAGCTCTGTTCAATGTGAGTTAGATTGAAGTAAAATATTCTTAAAGTGATCGATCATCATTTTGATAGTTAGAACATGAGAAATCTTGCAAATATTAACAATGATGATAAATACACCCTTCTCCTATCTTCAGTTATACTAAATTAAATAGAAGATTTATGTTCCTCGGGAAAAAAAAATTATTTGGAAAATTTTGAGGTACATTACATATGGTATCAGAGCAAAGGTTACAACACTTGGACCTTGAGCAGGGCCAAATTATGTACTTAGCATATATTTTCTTGTTCATGTAAAACTAACAAAAAAATTATTGTTACAAACAGAAAACACTTTATTCTGTTGTAATCATGGCAGCCCGGGATGAAGCAGAAATCAGACTTGAGGAGAATCCTGAACAAAGACCTCCTGAAGATCAGAGACAGAACAGTGACGAAATCTCACCTACCGAAGTTCTAGAAATGATGAGATATCTCATTGTTGAGCTGCAAGTTTTCAAATCAAACAATGAGAAATTGAAAAAGGCACATCAGGAACAGCAGGAAATAAATGAAGTCTTGTTGCGAAGTATAGTGAAAAAGAAAATCCCAAAGGATGACAACCAAGAAGAAGAGGTCAGTAAAAGGGCCTCCAAGAATTCTGGACCTGAAGTAGAAAAAGGGGACAGCTCATTTGAAGGTACACCTTCAGCTGAAGATAAAACAAAAACAGGAAGAAAAAGGAAACAGGTAGATCACCTTGAGGGAGAGTTTAAGAAAATCAAACCATCGACCTTTGACGGGGAATCCAGAATAGGGGAGGAAGATGAAGCATGGTTATTATACATCAAGAAGTATTTCCAGATATACAAATTTTCTAGCAATATGAAGGTCAGAATAGCCATCTATAATCCGGAAGGGAAGCCAACATATGGTGGCAAGACCTGAAGTTGGCCAAGGGTCTAAAGGAAAAACAGATGGAATGGTTGGATTTTAAGAAATACTTTAAGAAACAATACCTATCTAAAAGTTACTATGAAAGAAAAACCAAATAATTTTATGAGCTGGGACTTGGTCAAATGGTTATGGAAGATCTGATAAACAAATTCCTGGAATTACTAAGGTTCTTGCCTTATATCCGAGAGGACAAAGTGAAAATCTTGCGATTCCTAAGTTGTTTACCACAGTCCTATAAAGAAAAAATCGAATTTGATAATCCCAATTCCTTGAGCGATGTTTTTAGGAAAGACCGAATGTGTTAAGACCAATACAAACAATGGTCAAAATTTCCTAAGACTTGGAAAGACATGAAATAAGACCGAATGAATCAGCGGAAGAAGGGATATCAGCCAACTCCTTTTCGGAACGTAGCAAATAGTTTTCCCAGAAACGATTTTCACTCCAACAATCAGAGCACCCAAGGAGGGGGTAAACCAGTAAATCTGAGAACAAAGAAGTTTAGGGACAGCCCCCGTGAACCGTTAAAATGCTAAGAATGTGGAGAACCTCACTTAAGGAGGAACTATCCACGTTTGACTTCAGCAGCCAAAACTACGGTTCACAACCTACAGGAAGCCTCTACGATGGGAAATATGGGCAGAATCTTACATCAAATAAATGCGGTCGTGGATGGCCGACAAGCTGACCACTAGTCCTCTGTGGTGGAAATTGAAGGTAAAATTAATAACACTCATATTTTTGTTTTAATTGATCCTGGAGCTATGTTGAGTTATATCACTCCTGGTATAGTGGATTCAAATAAACTTAAGAAAATAAGACATGCAAAATCTTGGCTAGTACAACTAGCAACAGGAACAAAAAGAAAAGTATTTGATTTTATTTTTTATTATGAGTTCAGTTTAGGTGGTCAAAACATAAAAACAAATCTGAACATTCTACCGTTAGGGTCTTATGACGTAATTGTCGGAATGGATTGGTTAGAAAGGAATAAAGCAGTGTTAGATTGTTATGAAAAATCACTCAAGTATAAAGATGAAAATGACATTGCTAGGATAGTTCAAGGTATACAAAAACCAATCTCAGTTAGACAGATTTCAGCAATGCAATTTAAGAAATGCATGAGAAAGGGTTGTCAGGTTTATGCCATCCAAGTAACAAACTTGTTAGAAAAATAAAATAAACCCATCTTGGAGGATTTCTTCTTTTTGCACGATTTCAAAGATGTGTTTGTTGATGAGATACTTGAATTACCCCCAAGGAGGGAGATATAATTTTCTATCGACCTACTACCTAGTTCAGCCCCTATATCTAAAGCACCATATCAAATGAGTCTGTCGGAATTAATAGAATTAAAAATTCAATTACAGGAATTGTTAGACAAAGAATATATCAGACCGAGTGTTTAATCATGGGGAGCACTCTTCCTCTTTGTGAAAAAGAAAGACAGAACTATAATATTATGCATCGATTACAGACAATTAAACAAAATGACTATTAAGAACAAGTACCCCTTGCCTAGGATAAATGATTTGTTCGATCAAGTGGGTGGGGCAAATATTTTCTTGAAATTGGATTTATGATCTCGTTATCACCAGGTTAGGATAAAAGATGAGGACATAAGTAAAACAGCATTCCGAACGAGATATGGACATTATGAATTTGTTGTTATACCTTTTGGACTCACTAACGCGCTAGCCACTTTTATGTGTTTAATGAACAGTATTTTCAATCAGTACTTGGAAAAGTTTGTGTTGGTATTTATTGAGGATATTCTAGTATATTCTAAGACAAAAGAAGAACACGAAGAGAACTTAAGGATAGTTTTGCAAACTTTAAGGAAGCACAAACTATATGTTAAATTCGATAAGTGTGACTTTTATCAAAAGAAAATACAGTACCTAGGACATGTAATATCTGCAAAAGGCATTGCAGTCGATCCTGAGAAAATAAGAGCCATCATGGAATGGCCAATTACTAAGGACATAGTGGACATCCGGTCGTTCATGGGAATCGCCAGATATTACCGCAGATTTATAGAGGGATTTTCCAAAATTGCATACCCTATCACATCATTACAAAAGAAGGAAACCAAGTTTAATTGGTCACATAAATGTCAAGATAGTTTTAATAAGTTAAAGGAATTGTTAAATACCTCACCCATTTTAAAGGTAGAAGATCCTAGCAAAGACTTCATCGTATGTGTAGATGCGAGTAAAGAGAGACTAGGTGGTGTCCTAACTCATGAAGGGCACGTTATTTTTTATGAGTCCTGAAAACTAAAGGAGAACAAACAAAACTATGTTACTCATGACTTAGAATTGGCAGCTATAATACACGCCTTAAATATGTGGCATCACTACATAATTGGCAGAAAATTTATGTTATTGATGGATAACAACGGTGTGAAATTTTTGTTTAGTCAATCGGACCTTAATGCAAGGCAAGAAAGATGGCTAGCCTTCTTGAGAGAATTTGACTTTGAGGTAAGACATATCAAGGGTAAGGAAATCAAGGTAGTTGATGCCTTAACCAGAAGAGTTCGTGGGATGTTTGAAATAAACATTAGCAGGGAAGAAAGTGATCTTGAACAGAGGATAAAGGTTGCAGGTAATAACGACGAAAATTACACTAGGACAGTGGAAAAATTACGAGGTAATGTAGAAAATCCAGACAAAACAGATCTGAGTTTTGATAGAGAAGGTCTACTATGATTTAAAAAAAGAATATACATACCAGAATCGGTGGAATTAAAGTTAACGATTTTGGACAAAGTACACAAGAAACCATATTTTGGTCTCCCGGGATACCAGAAGATGGTAGCAGCATTAAGGAAATTATTTTATTGGCCTAATATGAAGGGAGAAATAGCAGAATACTTAGCTAAGTGTCAAGATTGTCAATAGGCAAAAGCCGAACACCAGCATCCAACTGGCCTGTTGCAGCCCTTGCCTGTGTTGGAATGGAAATGGGAGACTATATCATTGGACTTTATTACAACTTTGCCTAGAACTCAAAAAATGAATTATTCAATTATGGTGGTAATCGATAAACTTAGTAAGTCTGCACACTTTATTCCTATAAAGTCTACTTTTAAAGCCATTAACATCGTTTAAATATTCATGAAAGAAGATTTTAGACTGCATGGTATTCCTAAAATGGTAATTTCGGATAGAGACGTAAAATTTACATCTGCTTTTGGAAAGAATTGTTTGCAAGGTTAAATACTAACTTGAATTTCATCATGAGTTATCATCCAAAAATGCGTGGGAATACTGAACGAACAAACCAAATCGTAGAAGATATGCTACGCATGTACGTAAGAACAAAACCAAGCAAGTGGGAAGACTACCTACACTTGGTGGAATTTGCATACAATAATGGGTACCAAACTTCGGCTAAGATGAGTCCTTTCGAAGTACTGTATGGAAGAAGGTGTATGACGTCGATTAGTTGGGATAACCCAGTGAACAGACTCATGGTAGGATGAGAGATGCTCCAGGAAATGGAAAACACGATAAGAAAAGTACGGCATAACTTAAAGGAGGCTCAAGATAGACAAAAAAGTTACGCAGACCTGAAGAGTAGACACCTGGAATTTCAAGTGGGAGACCACATCTATTTAAAAGTCAAAGCCCAAAAAATTTCACTAAATCTATGGAACTGTGCCAATTTGGCACCTAGGTTTTGTGGCCCTTTCGAGATCTTAGCTCGAATTGGACCTGTAGCATACCAACTTGCACTTCCTGCCAATCTAAAAATCCATAATGTATTTCATGTTTCGTTGTTAAAGAATTGTGTTCATGACCCTACTCATATGATCGATTGGAACTTGGTGCAGGTGGAACCAAAAGGCGAGTTCCAAGTGGAACCTCTGTGCATCCTCGACAGGAGAGAAATAACACTTTGGAACTGAGTCATTGCCCAGATAAAAGTGCAATGGAAGCACTTTAGCCCTGAGGAGGCCACTTAGGAGTTAGAACGAGATTTGCAGAGATCTCATCCAAACCTGTTCCAAGAAAGGAACAAACATTGAAGACAATGTTTTATTGAAGGGGGAAAGGTTGTAATATACCCAAAAATAAATTATTTTTAAATCTAAAATTTCTTAGGAAACTATTTTCGTTTTGGTAAATTTGAAATTGGAAAAATTTTGCCATTTATGGCAGTTCCAAATTTCAAATTTAGTTAATTTTAATTGATGATTAAGACTGTTGGGAAGAGATCTGATTTGACCCAACTAACTATTTGACTATGACACTTGTATGAAACAAATATTTTACATTTATTGTTGATGGACAAATGGAACAGCTAGGTTAAAATCAGCTAACTATGACTCCATGAGAGGGGAACATGTTGGAACTACCACAGGGTTGAATGTGACAATTGGAAAATGAAGAATTTGGCCATTGGCAGCCCCTGAAAATCAGGTATTTGGAAAGCTGTGAAAATTCCCAAGGGAAAATATCTAGGCACAATTGGTTTTGGATATATAGCATATGGGAGGAGGCAGGATGTTTCATAGTATGATGGGGAAAAGGAATTTATCTCTTGTTGTTATGAACACTACTTATTGAGTGTGAGGCAAGGAGAAACTGTTGAAACTGAAGGACTATTGCTGAGGAGGAGTTTTGAGTTCTCCCTCATGGATTCATGGTCATGCTATGGGGTGAACGGGATAAGTGATTTGGCTTCCCTGTTCTAAGGTTGGGAGGAACTTGGTTGTTCCATTTGTTGTTCGGAAAATTGTTCAGATATGTCTATCTACTCCTTCTCATGGTCAAATGTTGTTTGAATTATTGATTGATAGAATGCATCTATTTAAATCTGAATGATTTTTTCTTTTTTGTAAAAAGTTTGAAGAAAGAGATTGAACTGTAGGATAAACCCTTACAGGTTAACTGTAGGCGTTGAACAAAAACTCTCTATGAATCTTCGTTGTTTATAGAATTTAATTATGGAAATATTATAAAATAGGTCTATGATGAATGGATTATCATTCAAACCCTATGCTGGGAATTCATATCAATACATAATACATATCCAATTCTGTAAATAGACTTTGGACTGTAAAAACGTTGAAGGCACTTTAAAAGTAAATCTGGAATTTAAACAGTATCGGTATGTATAGATATATTGTTGTAATTCATCTTCTTTAATTCTCAACGAATTCTTCTTTAATTCTCAACGAATTGTCTAATGATTTATTACTGTTGGAATGAAGTAAAGATAGTATAATGCTCACAGTCTTACTATATCTCACTTGTAAGAGGATTATGGGAATAAATTTGAGAACTTAGATTTAAGCATATGCATATATATATGCATATATATATATATATATATATATATTATCATAGACTAAATACACAGGTAGAATTTGAAGGGCTATGACGATTAGACTATATTGATGTCATTCTAGACTAAAATGTACTACATACAATAGTAAGTACTATGGGTACAATTTTACAGAGATGTATCTATCATTATATATGAAGAGTTGGCTACACTAACAGCCTCAGACTCTTCTTAATTATCTATTGTATAAATCCCATCGGTTTTTAGTAATGTCAATGAAAACGAATAGTTCAGACAGTCCCCAAACAAAGTTATGAAGTGAAACAAATGGTTCGGACAGTCACAAAAATGAAACTCTAAAGTGAAACAAATAGTTCATACATGCACAAAACGAAACTCTGAAGTGAAACAAATAGTTTCAAGTAGTCACAAATGAAGTTCTAAAATGAAAACAAATGGTTCAGGCTGTCACATATGAAATTCTGGAATAAAACAATGCAGTGGTAAATGAAATGAACTGAAGAATATACACCCTTGAACTATTTAATTCAATACGCATAGATCTACTGCAGTAAAAATTGAAATGTAAAGCTACGGGATTAAATATGGAATCAATTGAATTTCTCTATACGATCCAAAGTAAACTTGGAAAGAATCAAGACGGAATTACTATTCACATTGCTATTCATTCCAGAAATACTTATAGACCAGATCTTTTATTCAAAAGGGGTTTGTTCATATTCCCTTCTAAACCGACTATATATTTGAATAATGATACAACCATTTTCAATATATCCCATTCATTTAGTTATACAATAATAAGTTTTGATCCTTATGCCCTTCCGTTAACAGTAAATATACAGAGTTAAAGAATCGACTATCATTATAAATGAGCAAATTCCACCCACGATGATAGCATTCTAAATTTAGAATTGTGTCAATCCTTAGAATTCTAGGGCACTCCTTGAGAGTGGTGAAATGAAACATGAATAAATTTTGTGCGTATGACAAGGGCCTGCATCCAGAATTTTTGCATGGTCAAAATTCCTGCAAGAAATTACAAATCACTATTAATATTATTCAACAAAAGTAAGACAAGTGTAACTTTCAATAGAACGATTAATGACATGAAAGTTTTATATAGAGTTGCACTTAAATTGTGACTGAGAGAACCTGGTGTCTTTTCCCTGTCACGTTTTGGTTGAGTAGACATCCCAGGATGAAGGGGGAGGTGGTCCAAGGATTCCCTGATGGGTACCCTCGCAACAATAGGGTCCCATAATTAGAATTGGTTACCAAATCGATTAAGTCAAAATCTTCAGGAAAAGAAATGAAAAAAACAATATTAACTTTGAAATCCAAACTGCATGGGTTTGTGCAGTGTGAGGAGGCCGAATACATTACTAAAACTGTAAACATTGAGTTAAAATCTATATTCCAATGACGCCATAAAAATCTAACTTGAACTGACTGTCTACGCTGGAGAGGATGTTTAATCAAAGTATAAATATAGAGTCAACATTCTTGCCAAATTTACCAGACATCGGATGGTGGTTACCACCCACAGACAATGATAATAATAGCAGGAAAACACCTAAACCCATGAATTTATTACAAACTCAAATATTTGTATGCGGTAGGGTACTCTGTTCAGAATACAGAATCCCCATTTTTCATTTGTTCTTAAAGTGATCGATCATTGTTTTGTTAGTCAAAACATAATAAATCTCGCAAAGATTAACAATGATGATAAATACTCCCTTCTCCTAACTTTAGGTCTACTAAATTAAATCGAAGATTTATGTTCCTCATGAAAAAAAAATTATTTGGCAAATTTTGAGGTACATTACAGCATATTTAGACACTTAGGAGTTAGTTAATATCTACTTGGTCTAATGTGTCATTAGGTAAAAGTGTGTTTCTTAGTGTGTTTCTTTAGTATGCATTAGTATGCATTTGTAGTTAGGAAAACCAACGGTCACGATATGTTCCCTACATGGAGATCTGACGATTCATATTCTCTTCGATCTTAATGACCATTTATCTGTGGCTTAGCTCCCAATTGGTCCTGTTATCGCTCAGTTTGTAGGATAGGTTTAGTAGCTTGGAAGTAAGACTCAAACTGGCGTAACAGGAGCTTTCCTACCCACTGTCACCTCGATGGGGAGCTCTTTCTATTTAGGGTTGCTAATCCCAAGGGAGACATCCCTAGTAATTTGGGGTTCTGAAAGGTCTTAAGGTTTAAAAGATAAAGATGAGGGTTTCCTTTCACAAATTACTGCCAAAAGAGATAGTCAAAGATGAAGGTATTCCACTGAAAAGGCACATGTTTGCGAGACAAGGCAAATAAAACTAAAACGTGCAAGCAGTGGTTAGTACTTCAATTGCTAATGACTATCTTCAATATACATATGAGCAACGATAAAATGTAATTATTGACAAAGTCAACGATTGCTAAACAAAGACAATGGCTTATAATACTTCTTCAATAAATACAAAAGACACTTGCATTCAATGTACAAAATCAAACCTTATGTTCTCACAATGCATTAAATATGCTCATATATGTAAATATTGTTGTTGTTGTGTCACTATGCTACAAAGGTGACGTCAGCCCTAGTTTTAAGTTAGTTTGAAAGGCAAGGAAGTGGACGTTTTACAAACTAAACCAATGAAAATGTTCTACACATCAATGCCAATTGCTAGGTGACAAGGCCACAATGTTCTATACCAAACAAGAGATCAAATAGGCATGACGTCACTAGCTAGTTAGGGTTCGTATGACGCTAGGGTTAGTTAGGGTTTCAATTTAAGAGAGTTTTAAAAGATTGTTTGAGCACCATAGACTCAAAGTTGCAAGCTTAGACTAGTGCCTTGGGTAAATGGAGTCAAAGAGAGAGACTAATGGCTTGGAAAGATCTAAACCTAAGGACGGGAGAGTTAGGCTCAATGGTGTTGCAATGGCAGGGCCACCAAGTCAAAACCATAAGGGGAGGAGGCTCATTCAGGTGTAGCTAAAGCTAGGCCTCATGCTCCTCCCTCTTTCCTTAAGACTCTTTGGCAAAAATGGCTAGCTATAAAACAGAAATCTATGGCTGAAAAGTGTTGTTTGGGGCCAAGGCTTTTCAAACCCTAAGAGTCAAACCCTAGGTGTAAAATTAATTAGTCCTAGGACGTCTTCTTTTTCAATTTATGTTTCAAACTAACTCAAGAAAAAGAGGAACTAGTGTAGCAATGGCTAGGCTAGGTTCTTCTTAATCAAATGGCTAATCAAGATTTTATCATGGGGACATGAAGCAACGACCTACTTGTGTGTTTGCTCCCTAGGTTTTCAATGATTAAGCAAATAATAACAATGTAACCATAAAAGTAAGCAATTTAACCTACAAACATTCAATCAAGAAGTTTTGCATGAAAAATATACTTACAAATCAATGAAGAGCTAAATCAAACCCTAGTTGTAACACCTTCCAATGATAAAAACACCATATGCATGCCAAAGATAATCCTTCCAAGTGTAGCGCCTCAACTCCAAGAGCCAAAAAATAACCAAGACTAAGGCTAAGAAGAATCTCTCACAAGAGTGTAAGTTGTGTTATTCTAAAATGAGGCTCAACGTCCTCAATTTATATCATCCAAATGACCTTTGATTAACAAAATAGGCCATTAAAAACAGCCGACAAGGCTGACTTAACAATATTCCATTATTTGTCACATTAAATGCTAAAATGTCAAAGTAAGAGCTAAAAAGGGAGACGTCAGGCCCCTCTGAGGGAGACGTTGGCCCTTTTTGGGCATCATCAGCATCCAGAAGGCAAAACGTTGGCCCCTTTGGGGCTCCTGCAACCTGCCACACGTGCCAAATAGTCCCAGCACACTGCCACATGCTCTAGAAATCATCAAGCCTGCCCTGGGTGACTTCCTGTCCATCAAAGCCATCATCCCACCTACAGGGGGTGATCCCCCCTAGGTCAATCTCTGCCAAAGTGTCCTGGTGAGGATTTCCTTTTGTCTTGTTCATGCAAGGGATCATCATGACGTTTTCCTGCCTCTTCCATCCTAGCAACCATCTGACGGGCTCTTCAGCCCCATGGAGGTCTGAGCTAATCAACTCCCCATGTGTACCGGTCCTCTGGTACCTGTCCACCGGGTATGGTCCTGCACATCAAAGACTACTCCCTCTATGGGCTCGTTAGTCCTAGAGATCATAGCAATGTAAATCATATTTCATCATTAAAGTTATCAAACATATACATGAAATCCCTAACATATCATGTAAGAGCTCAAAGACATTACACAGATCTACTATACAAAGCTAAGGAAACCGACAGAACAACCTATTGGGTCAAAACCCACAAGAGATGGAAAGATTCCTCGGAAGATCATTCAAGCCATGTTTTATGTGGTGATATGGTTTTAGGGATGTCCAGTCATAGTAAGACCAAGGGAAGGTGTTTTCTGTGGGTGCCTTTGTAGGAGGCGAGATGTACCCATCATGGATGCATTTTTTGCAAGCCCTTTATTGCCTTTATCTTTTTATTCATTGCTTTTCTTTCTTTGTTATTTCAAGGTCTGACCAGAGGACACTGTCTTGGCTTGGTGGCCAGAGCTGACAGCGTTACCCACTAGT
>JASDQU010249826.1:4171-16055 GCA_032191745.1 Picea mariana | reverse complement strand
ATGCAGACCTTCATGTTGGAGGTATATTCGCGAAGTGCTAAGGACATCACCATATTCTCCAACCATGCCTCGACGGCTGTGTCGTCTGGGGCACCAAAGAACTCGGGAAATTTAACCTTCTCGAGTTCACGGTGAATGCTACCTGTAACGGCCGGTGCGTGCGGTGTAACCTCAGCGGGTGCTAGCGCCCTGGCCTCGTCTCTGTCCAATCGGCTGATCAGTGCCTTGGACATGCGCTGAAAAGATCTCATCATCCCCACAACATCACCAACTGCTATGTTCTCCTGTCTGAGAACCTGTTCACGTCCCTAGGGGTTAGACCCCTCAGGCGTGGATGCTACTGGAGGCGTCACGCCTCCTCCTCTAGCACCCCGTCGTCTGTCCATGATGTTCTCTAACCGTGATTACCTGCACACACACAATCAACTCAATCAGCAACAATATAATCAAATCTAATCATGTCAACGAAATTCGTAGCGAATCCCAAGCCGTGGGTCGAACCAGCTCTGATACCATGTGTAACGAACACCCTCGTTACGACGACAACCTCTTATAACAAAAGAATTTTTATTTTTTTTTTAAAGTGGGTGCACGCGTCTACAAGGGAAACAACACATTCAACTCTACGTCGCCACCTGAAGACTAACAAGACGCAACAACAATGAACACAACATGACGACATAAGGTGCACAACAAGTAACTGCAAGCATTAAATGACAATCAATCGACCCTAAAAAGACTGACTTCTGGCCCATCCTACCCTGCAATGGTTAGGACCTCCAAGACACATAAGCAACGCTCAAGCCCAGGTTCTCATCGATTTTAACCATTTAAGGTCTCAGGGCTGGTGACTATTCTGAGGAACATGGAGATGTCTACATCCCGCCCGACACAAGCAGACCAAGCCATTAATACTAAATCAACAAATATCGAGGACGATCATTATGCTAAGAAGTGTTATGAATCAATACACCTTATAAGAATTCCACGATGCAAGAAGACCGAATTACAAATTCCATAAAGAAGTGACCTAAGTGCGAGCGAAATGAAATCCACTTTAATTTAAGTCAAGAAGCATGAGTAGTCATCTAATTTACTTCAAGGCGCAGAAATAATCATTCAATAGATTTAATGTAGCTGACATTCCTAGATGAAGTGACTACGCTTGTGCCCGTCATACCTGATAAGGCACCAAATAAAATAACATGCTATGATTAATCAACCCATTAAGCGATATAAAAATAAACCAATGGAGGAAAGGAATTACATGGAGAATAGCAAGAAACACTAGGACATGATTACAATTTTGAATTGTTGTAAACTTMTTTAATACGACTAGCCTCTTATTAAGATCAATCTCATTTAWGTCAGGAGTCACTTATYGATGGTTCAACTCCAGAAATAGTGCAGCTCCTATGCAACTCACTAAGTATCATAAGGAAGTGAATCATCACACTTAAATGACAATTTMAGAATTCGCCCCCACTTAACATATCCCTTTCCTTCCAGGTAATTATAAAAGATCAATTTAATGAACGATTATGAGAAGTAAAAGTTGCTTTATACATCAATAAAGGAATTAAATGATCAACACATTCAACCTTCATAAAGGAACAAGATCCACATTGTATTAAACCCTACTCTATTTATTATTAATACCATGTCCACGTTTATTAAAGCATCACCCAAATACATCAACCATATCCAAGTCATAATAAGGCAATTCCTCCCATCCGAATAGTAAGACATGTCGTAAATGTAAAAGCTGCTTTAAATCAATAAAAGTAATCCTAAGAACTAATTAAGATTAGCATCACCTTCATATTTAAATTATTCATTTTAAAGGAAACAATATTTACGACTCTAACCTTTTTACCCTTCAGCATTATCCACCATCTTGATTAATATCATAGTAAGGTATAGTGCACATAAATCCTAACAATTGATGGTTCTTAGCGCGCAGTCTAACATGCTATCATTCAGTAGCTAGTGTTAGATCAGTCGGGCACCTCTTGTGAATAGGCGCTACCAACACCAGGCCAGCGCGCATCTTAGGCAGCCCAAATCGGCAAGGATAATGGAAAAAGGATAGGAACAACCAAATTTAAGGGTTTCTGACTGTCAGTAAAATAAGCAATCTGGGCGGCAGTAAAAATCTAAAAATCTGTGCAGGAAGGAAATGTGAGGTTGCCGGGATTCCTGTGGTTGCTGCCAAACGCTGATTTTATCTTAAGTTCATTGTCAACAACTGCAATTTCTCAGGTAAGAAAAAGGTTAAACTGGTAGCAAAAGGGCGGGTAAATAAAATTGTCGAAGGATTCAAACGCAACCATGAACAGTAAAGAAAAATAACACACCGTTGTCTTCAAAGGGGTAACCTGCTATAACTAAAATTAAATCACAATCACAGTAGGGTTAATGATACGATGTCCTCAAGTGGGAAATGCTGAGATATTTTTCTTATTTTCATTTTATTATTATTTTATTTTTTTCAATCAAGAGTTGGACATGGTCATGATAAGGAGGAAACACAGGGAGTTTCTAACTGTGAAAACGCAGAGATGTATATCAGCAATGAAGAGAAATATTTTAACAAAAAATGCAGAGATTAATGACCATTATTGGTGGATGAACGAGGCAGAAACAAGTTTGTCGGGAAGGATTAATTACATAGTTAAATATAAAATTTATCACTCAACATTCGTTGGATAAAATCAGGAGGTTCCACAAGCATTGTAAAAATTTATTCTATGTGATTCATCAAGGAAAACAACAGATGCAACAAACTATTATATAAAATTGTAACGCCAGTACACTTTTCCAATAAACAGACAGACCTACATCAATCCTAGTGCTTTCTATTCTACCAAATAAACGACCATACCTTTGCCTCTTCGCCTGCCTCAAATGATGTCCACACGTTCTGTGCCGCTCCCGCTCACCGACCGTCGAGACCTCACCAGTACCTCCCAGCCAATCACTAGGGGTAATCTGCTTCCCCCTTAGCCCCCCGAGCCACAAAGGGGCCACACACTATCCATATGGTACATCTAGCTTCCCAGCTCGCCTCGCAAGGCTGAGCTACCACTCCTATCCGAGCTGGAAAATCCCAACTCCTCACAAGAAATCAATCAAGTCACAAATCCGACAGTGTAACATTACGCTAACAGCCCCCTCCTTTTCTTCCTCATCTCCCTTTTCTTTTATAGAGTTTTGAGACCCACCAAATTTCCTAATTCACATTTTAAATTAAGTTTCAATCAAATATTCTAAATATTCTCCATCGCACAAGTGTCGTCCATCCCCCTCTTTTCTGCAATAAATATTTTCTTTAAATTTATTAATTGTCTCAAATCCCTCACCCACCTAGAGTTTCTCCTAAATTTACTCCTAGGTGTTCCTAGATCCCCTTACATGTTTTAAATACTTTCCTAAAAAGAGATGTTACTAAATTAGCTCAGATTAGCAGGTTCTTAATTGCAGATTCCTTACTATGTTGACCTTGCTTTTTACCATAAGTTCCCATCTTTCCTTTATTAAGTTTCCTCCATTACTTAGTTTCCTAATTCTTATTATTCCCGTCTTTCCCCTTTTTATTAGAGCCCAAAATGGCAGTTGCGTTATTAAATCTTTCCCGTTTATTATTAATTTAATATCTTTGTACTTCCACAAGTTAATGAATAATTTCTTCTTTGAAATTTTTAAATCCACTATTTTTAATTAAATTCTTACTCTCTTCATCTACCCCAAGAATTTTATGAAGACTAACCTATTACTTAAGTGGGTTTTTGTTTAAATTTTTATTTTTATTTTTAGGGTCCCCCTTTTTTTTTCTTAAGGTTAGACTAAAATTTTACCCTGAGAAGTTTTAGACTTAGGACTTAGATTCTGATCTAGGCGACATTTAATTAGGGAAGTAGCTTAAGAATTTATTAATGTGTTAAATGTCTTAGGGCCATATAGGTTTATTCCTTCATCAACATCAATGTGACGTGCCGTTCAGGATGCACCACATGCTCCAAGGGTGCCACTTGCCAATTTATGTTTCTTTTGCGCGACGTGCCCTTCAGGATGCACCACGTGCTCCAAGGGTGCCACTCACAAACTTTTGTTTCTTTCGTGCGACGTGCCCTTCAGGATGCACCACGTGCTCCAAGGGTGTCACTCGCCAACTTGACTGATTGGTAGACATCTATAACCCCTGGAGTCAACACTCCGCCAGGTNCTGAACTAGGCGACATTTAATTAGGGAAGTAGCTTAAGAATTTATTAATGTGTTAAATGTCTTAGGGCCATATAGGTTTATTTCTTCATCAACATCAATGTGATGTGCCATTCAGGATGCACCACATGCTCCAAGGGTGCCACTTGCCAATTTATGTTTCTTTTGCGCGACGTGCCCTTCAGGATGCACCACGTGCTCCAAGGGTGCCACTCACAAAATTGTGTTTCTTTCGTGCGACGTGCCCTTCAGGATGCACCACGTGCTCCAAGGGTGTCACTCGCCAACTTGACTGATTGGTAGACATCTATAACCCCTGGAGTCAACACTCCGCCAGGTGAACTTGTGGGAGACTAAGGGCTCTAAGGAATAAGCCCCCCGCCTTATTGCTCAGCCCTTAGAATCATCGTGAGCGACTGTCGTAGTCTGCCCTCACGACATCGTGGATCCTCTCAAACTAGGTAATCATTAACCTACAGTTCGAGCCATGGCAGGAGTGCTAGTAGGATGTGGCAGGGCTACTGTCCACACCTCTCCCTCAACCTCTCTAGAAATCGTGTGTGGCCCCTTTACTCCATATGTGAGTCTGGTCGGCAAGCTATCGTCAGCCTGCATCATCAACAATCTTGTCAGAACATGTCAATATCATATCATCAAATCAATGAAATATCACAGTATATAAATCAACCCAAATAGCACACTCCCTGACTCAATCCGGAGTCCAGGGGGTTCCATCGATGCCTCTGTATCCTCAAGATCCAAAACCCTGCACACTCAATAGAACTGAGTCAATAGCACCTGTCTACATCAAAGCAGTAAGACATCATGTCATCTATCATAATGCATCATAATCAAGGATAGTGTTTTAACATCATAAAAGTCCAGATCACTTGCGAGCAAGTGTCCTCAAAGAATAAGTTTTCTCAGTGTGCCAGAGCGGGATGTTATAATGTCCCTCTTGTCAAGGGGGTGCATTGTGGTGTATTTTACTTTCCTTTGCACATGGAACTCAATGTATTAATTTACCTTGCATATACTACTCAATTTTAGGACTCTAATAATTTCACAATAAATTAGATGGAGAATTGTTTGAAAAATGGTTGAATTGAAAACAAAGGATGCAACACACCCTCTACAAAGGAACCCATAAATGAGACAATATGAACCCTTGTATGTCAAAGACCCCATACCTAGAAGTATTACCCAAAAATACACCTCGCACTCACTACATGAACTAGATAGGATCCTCTAGAAACATCCCTTGAATTGGGTGTTAGCTTACCCAATAGGGCATCGTGGCACCACTCCCATACCTAAATTAGGAAAAACTTATAAGGTCCTTGAGAATTTTTTTAATTTTAAAAGGGGGCTATGATGCACATATTTGGGTGTTTCTTGTATTATACATGGATTACTTAGAATGATTATTGTGACTTCTGGACCCTTGGAGGGTGTAGTTTTTTGTCTTTATAGGACCTTTCCCGATGAATAGGTATTCATGGGGAGATGAATTCATCTAGACCTTCATGAGGGTTTTGGAGGCTAGGGATGGATGTTATACCCAGTTAGGACATATGATGAGCTCTAGTTTTCAGTTCCATCACATCATCAAGAAACTCTAAAGGGTCATTTTCAAAGGGAGGGTTTATCATTTATATCTTCTTTTCCTTTTATAAAGAAGGCGTTGTAAACTGGTTCAACTCGCTGCGAATTGTAATTGGCGCTACAGACTGTTTCACTACAAACTGTCTGAAGAAATGAATGGTGGAAGATTAAAGGGATAATAGAATTGGTTCTCCATAGCAGGGAGTGGGTTTTGATTTCAGGTTCTTGTTTCATGTTTTACCTAAAAGTCTATTGTCAAAACCCTACTCGTTAAAAACCCTAGCTGATGCAAACTCCAAATTCGTTGCAAACTGCACCGCAAACCATTTTTTTTACACAGTTGCTTCAAAATGTCTGTTGGAGTTTTCTTTCAGTTTTAGGTTGTTATATTTACCTCCATTTCTTAGTTTCAGTCTCTTTCAGTTTCTTCACAAATTCTTTTTCCAGCAAACCCTTATTCTTATATATCAAGCAACAAAATGTAAAATGTAAATGTAGCAGTTGTTATCCAAGGGGGGTTTTTATTTAGTTGTCATGGATACTCACCAAAGGAAGAAGTGAAACCATTAAAAGAGCATATGATCCACCATTTTTTTCAGCAGTATATCAGTTTTGTCATGGTTCCTCATATATGTTGGTTCACAACTCTTAAGAATATTTTTTTATCTTATGATGTTCATGATTTTTTTCACTTGTTGTTTTTGGGAGTCATCCTGCATGGCTCATAGATTATACAATACATAAACAAATATTTGAATATTATCTCCATGATTTTGACATCAATTCAGTAGTGACCATAAAAAAAATGACACCTACAGGAAAGTTCGCAACACATCTTGTAGAGGCGTTGCGAACTACTAAATTGAAATAGTTTACAACAAATTAGTACACAACAGAATTGTATTTTCATCATAACTTTTAAATTTTGATCTGGGTTCTTCTAAAATTTTTATGGAGATGAATAATAATATCATTGAATTACTGACAAAAAATTATCCTGACCCATTTCATTGTTTGGGAGAAATGTTGAATACATAACCTACAGGAAAATTTGCAGTGAATCCTGAAATTGTGCTAAAAACTCTAACAACATGATAAATCCGAGTTGTAGGAGGGTTTCCACTTATATGAGGGGGGTCGAATGGTTTCCTAGGAGGTATTTAGACAAGCGGGACATGTGTTCTATAACCAAATCAAGAAACATGGCTTGTTTCAAAATTCATTTATCACAATAGACAAGATCCAAAAAAATAGGAGCTAGGTGGATTTTTTGTTTCACCTTGTTGTAACAACTCCTAGAGAAAATGGAATCCAATGCAACCACTTGGGATTTGACCTCTTTAGAGTAGKAAGTAATGACACACTATAGATATAAGTTTTTTTTTTATGAAAGTGTTCATTTCATGATCCAAGAGAAGATCATGAGAGCTTGAGGAGAAGGTTAACAACATATTTGTAATCTTGGGGGCYTGTTTGTATTCACATTTTCTGCCATTAAAGACTCATGAGATATTTTTATCAGATTGTCTTATTTTTTTTCCATTTATTTTTTCATCCTATTGCTTGAATATATTTCAGGTATTGAAGATACATGGTTGTCCATGGGTAGGAKAATTCATGAGTTGCAAAGGATTTGCAGTGATTTACTCCATTCATGATTTATGTTCAAGTATTATTTTAATTCATTTTGCAGAGAGGATCATTGCTTGATAAATATTAATCTTAGTTTAATCTACTCCATTCTTTTGTTCATCATTATATAGCTCTTTTGTCTAGTATGCAACTTAATTGCCTTTTATTTGTAGGGTGTTTATGACTCCATGCCCAATGGAAGGTCTCTGCAGACAATTTTTTTCCCTCTTTCTTGCTCTTTCTTGTTGATCCAACAACCATAAAATTGATTTAATTATTCAAATTATGATGGGTATTATTCTTACACCTATAGTATTCTAGGTGTGACTTCTAGTGATAACATGTTTGGCAATGCTACCAGGGATGAAGCTGAAGATTTTCCCTGGGAGAATGACAAATCTTAGATAGAGTCTTTGATGGTGAACAAATGTTGTTGACATAGTATAGACTGCATCATTCACATGAAAACTCCATGAAGGATAGATCTAGTGGTGATTCCACAATTTCAGAATGTCAAAGGCATTTTCTACTATTTTGGATCTGAGGTTTTCACCTCTTAACTTTTTTGCAGTTCTTGATTTCCCATATCCAGTACCTCATATATCAGAATGGGGGGGTTTTATACTTGTATTTAGAGAAGGGAAGGAGGATAATCTTGCACAACACCTCATTATGTTTCATCAATGTATGGATCAGTTAGATATACATCGTGAGGATGTGATAATGAAAATGTTCCTATATTCACTAGAAGCAGATGCTCGATG
Source organism: Picea mariana (assembly GCA_032191745.1). NCBI lineage: Eukaryota > Viridiplantae > Streptophyta > Pinopsida > Pinales > Pinaceae > Picea > Picea mariana. The sequence continues at coordinate 7,832 of JASDQU010249826.1, read as the reverse complement.
ATTGTATAGATCTCTTTCTACCTCAAGTATTTCATCATTACAATAGTTTCATATCATGTTTCATCATCATTTCAAAATATTTTATCCAACTGATCTTCTTTTTGAAAATTGTTGTAAAGAATTTGAATTCTACATCTAGCATTCATTTAGTAATTCTTTTGGTTATAAGGATGAAGTAGAAAAAACTATTGAGCATGTAGAGAAAGAATCATCCCCATGTAAAACCTTCTCTAGTTGTTTAGTTTTGAAAGAAGATTCTATTGATTTTTTTAATGATAAGGATGTTGGTTATAGCAACATTGTAAACAAATTTGACCTTGACCCAAATGTCTCTAGCAGTTTTGAGGATGATCCAAATTTTCATGAAGATCAAGCTATTTCTTTTAAGTATTTAGATGCCAAAGAACTAATGTACACATCATCATATGATAGCTATGAAAATGATGTTTTTGATGAAGAAGTAGTTGCAGAAGAAGATTTTCCTCAGGCCTTTGAAGAGGTTTCCTACGATGCATTTTCACTTGTGATTGGAGAGAAGGATTATAAACAGGTGCCTGAGCTTCGGTGTGTTCAAATTTTAAGTTTTTATGATAAATTTGAAAATATACTTACTCCTATAAAAGATCATGAAGACAGGCTTCATTTTCATCCTTCACCTAAAATATTTGACAACGGTGGAAATATATTGTAGTGGTCTTTTTTTTTTCAGAATAGGAGAGATCATAATGCTATTGACATAGTAGATTCAATACAGTGGCAGCCTTATCTTTTGGATCAACCCAAATTTGTTTGTCATGAGTTTGATGATCCAATAGCCGATTGGATGGAGTGTCTTTTTTCAAAAGCTTCATGCACTGATAGTTGGGGTGTGGTTTCTCTTTTCTACTATGAGTATGAGTTGTCTAAGAATTTTTTTCTTCATACATTAAATTCTTTTTATGTTTTNCAGAGAGTTGCAAGAATAAATCCATGCCAAGAAATCAGTTGCTAGATTGGTTATTTTGGAAATTTGTATATACATGATAAAAGTGGTTTTTAGTTGGTTAGTATATGAATTGTAAATAAATAAACTTGATGTTTCAAGAATTTCCTTCAGTTTACACAGTGTGGTTAGATTATAGCTTGAGGTTAGTTTTTAGTAGTTTTTACAGTTTGTTTTCAGTTTGAGAAAGTTGTAAAAGTTTGGAATGCGATAATGACTCCATGCCCAATGTAATACCAGCTGGTCTTTGTGAGATGATTTAACTTTCTAGAAGGTGGATAAAATTTTAAATCAGAATCATATTCAACTCACAGATAAGGCTTTGGAACTGCAAATGTTCGTGGAGCCTCACAGGGAGGTCTCTATCCCTTGTGGAGCCATAGTTTAGCACATATGATGAACTATAGTTTTGAGTGTTGTCACATCATCAAGAAGCTCTAAAGGGTCATTTTCAAAGGGATTTTTTTATCATTTTATATCTTCTTTTCCTTTTGTATAGAAGGCATTGTAGAATGGTTTAGTTCACTACAAATTGTAACTGTCGTTGGATACTGTTTCATTGAAAACTCTCTGAAGAGGTCAATGGTGGAAGCTTAACGGGATGATAGTCTGGGTTCTTTGCAGCAGGGAGTGGGATTTGATATCRGGTACTTATTTCATGTTTTACCTAAAATACTATTGTCAAAACCCTACTCACTCCAAACCCTACTTGTTGCAACCTCCAAATTCACTACAAATTGTGTTGCAAACCCTATGTTTTACACAATCGCTTGGAAATCTATCTATTGGAGGTTTATTTCAGTTTTAGGTTGTTATATTTACTTCCATTTCTTAGTTTCAGTATCTTTCAGTTTATACACTGCTTCTTTAAGCACAAATCCTTTTGCTAGCAAACCCTTATTCTTATAAATGAAGCAACAAAACCTAAATTTTCAAGTCTCCATCACTTACTCTAGTAGCAGTTGTTATCAGAGGGGGATTTTGATTTAGTTTCCATGGATACTCACCAAAGGAAGAAGTGCAACCATTAAAAGAGAATATTTGCCACCATTTTGTTTTTACAGCAGTATATCATTTTTCTCATGCTTCCTCATATATGTTGGTTCACAACTCTTAAGAACTTTGTGCGTCTTATGATGTTCATGATTTTATTCACTTGTTGTTTTTGGGAGTCATCTTGCATGGATCAGAGATTATAAAAGGCATAAGAAGAGGCTTGAATCTTGTCTCCATGATTTTTAAAACAATTTTAGTGATAAGAAAACAAAATGACACCTATAGGAAAGCTCGCAACACATCTTGCAGAGGCGCTACGAACTACTAAATTGAAACAATTTACAACAAATTAGTACACATCAAAATCATATTTTCATCATAAATTTTAAATGACGATCTATCTTCTTCTAAATTTTTTTCTAGAGATGAATCATAATATCATTTACTTTCTGACCAAAAATCAGCCAGACCCATTTCATTGTTTGGGAGAAAAGTTGAAACATTCACCTACAGGAAAGTTTGAAGTGAATCCTGAAATTGCACTACAAACTCTAACAGTCTGATAAATTAGAGCTATAGGATGGATTCCACCTATTTGAGGGGGTTTGAATGGTTTCCTAGGTGGTATTTGGACATGAGGGACGTGTGGTCTATCACCAAATCAAGCAACATGGCCTGTTTCAAAAGAAATTTATCACAATAGACAAGATCCAAAAAACATAGGATCTAGGTGGATTTTTTGTTTCATCTTATTGTGATAACTCCTAGAGAAAAGGGAATCCAATGAAACCACTTGAGATTAGACCTCTTTATAGTAGGAAAGAATGATACACTATATATATAAGTTGGTTTATTGATGAAATTATTTCATTCATGATCCAAGAGAAGATCACGAGAGATTGAGGAGCAGTTTAGCTATTGATTTGTAAGCCCGAGGGCATGTTTGTAATCACATTTTATGGAATTAAAGATTCATGAGAGTTGTTTAACATATTTTATTCTTTGTTTTCCATTTCATTTTTCATCCTCTTGCTTGAATATATTGCAGGTATTGAAGATCGATGGATGTCCATGGGTAGGAGAATTCATGAGCTGCAAAGGATTTGTGGTGATTGCCTCCTTTCATGATTTATGTYCAATTATTATTTTAATTCATTTTTCAAAGAGGATCATTGCTTGATGAATATTTTGTTTAAGGTCATCTACTCCATTCTTCTTTTCATCATTATATATCCCTTTTGTTTGGTATGCAACTTAATTTCCTTTGATCTATAGGGTGTTTATGACTCCATGCCCAATGGAAGGTCTCTGCAGACAATATGTTTCCCTCTTTCTTGCTCTTTCTTGTTGATCCACCAACCATAAAATTTATTTAATTATTCAAATTCTGATGGGTATTAGGCTTACACATAGAGTAGTGTAGGTGTGACTTGTAGTCCTAACATACCCCGTGTCTGGGGCACCACCTAATAATGGATGTTACACCTTCATCATTGATGGTGTTTACTTTGGAGGCACCTGGGCATGACTTGGTGACGATATCCCAGCTTATTCCACTTGGACGTTGGCCTTTAGAAGCCTGGACGTCACCCATATAGCCTATAACATCACCATTGAGAGGACTAGGGTTTGATGGAGATTTTGCTTCAATGGATAAGGGTTATAACGAGACATTTTGGAAGG